>JASGXE010017658.1:0-34691 GCA_030068105.1 Sinentomon sp. SZTP_YWyxl
TGTGCAATTTGTTTTTGGGTTTGCGCTAAAGTCATGCAGCGCAGCCCCACTGCTGCTGGTTGCACCTGCAATTTGGTGCATTTGTTGGGTTTCGCGCTAAAGTCATGCAGCCCCACTGCTGCTGGTTGCACCTGTCAATTTGCGTGCATCTGTTGGGCTTCATGGCAGTGACACATTTTTGTTTGCATTGCCCTGACAGGTGGCCACATCTCTTTCTTATAGCATTTCAATGAGCCTAACAAATTATTATCTGAAGGTTTGTTCCACCATACCATAATTATTAATGTGGACGTTACCAGACATGGGCAGGCAAAAAGGCAAAACTCTCATAAAAATTTCAGATCCTCTATTTTGGCTCACACGATAAAACACCTTCACCATTTTGATTTTGATGGAGCTGAAGATCATATTTTGTTTCAAGTGGTGTGACAGACATTGTGCAACCATAAATAAGGTACAATTCTGAACAATCGCATTTATCTCTGATAATTCCAGTGGTACGAAATAGACCAAGACAAACTGAATGGAGAGTTCAGATCGAAATTTCTGCAACTTGCTCCAAATGAGGAGCTGAATGATTTTCTGGAGTCGAGTGAGGAGAAGTCCAACAGTATTCTTGTCCAACTTGGATTCAGTGTGATCACCTCTTTCCTCTCTTTCTTCATCAACAAGACCTCAATAAATGGGTAAGTGCTTGTTCAAGCCTGTGGAGCCCACATGTCGAAATTGGTCATCTTCTTTCTTTAGGCACATTCTGCGAAAGTAAAACTTTATTAGATTACCTTTCTTGACGGTATACGTTGATTGCTATGTGTTTCCAACGCCTCCATTTCAAGATGGGTGAGAATGTTAAATGGTTTGCGAATGGGCAACAAATAAACATACTCCGGCAGTCCGGCACCACTGACAACAGCTGGCTGGGATGATGTCCGTCTTGGTCCCTCCCTAATATTGAATTTTAATTTAATTTAATTTACACACGTTGAACAACAAAGAAACAAACTGGCCGCTAACCGTTCGAAACTAATTTGCAAAAATGGCGATGTTTCGCCCCCGCGGATGTGGGGCTTTGTCAAGCAAAATCTGACAGATCACTGGTCTCCTTCACTGCTGCTCTGAGACTGGATGAAGATGCGCTGGAATGGTTGTTGATGTGGGCCTGTGTTTTCTGAAGGAGGGAGGCGGGGTGGGGTTGTGGTCGGTATTCTGGTGCTGAAATGGTGGTGGGGATGGGAGGGGGTGGGTGGTTGCTATGTGGGATCAGTGCAGAATTCGTTGGAGTCCAGGGAAAAATCTTCTGTTGGGATCTGGAGTGGGAGGGGCGGGAAGATGGGATTTTGGGTGGGGCGGGTGGGGGCCGTGAGTCTGATTGTCTGTTTCCAGGCAACCATTGTGCCCGGGTCATCATTCATTGTTTCTTTGTTGTTCAACATGTTTCCCGTTCGTGGTGCCCATGCATTGATAATTTACACACAATACTGCCCCAAAGAAATTTGGGGGCAGGGAGCGCACCGCTCCATGGTACTTACAATTCCGTTTTTAACAACATCGTCAAATAATTTAAAAAAAAAAAAACAAAGCAAAAAGGGTCGGCAGGTAAAAACAAATGGCAACAATAAAATAATGCATGAAGTGCATGAGAAATCGCTCCCATTTCACTGACGCATGTAATTTAAATGAGGGGGGAGGGAAATGCCTTATCGAGCTGATGTCTATTTAAGGAAGTGTTTCAGGAGTGCTTTGGAAATAACAGAGACGGAGTATCGAGGGAATTCCAATCTCTTTTGGTTTTTGGAAAAAATGAATTCAGAAGAAAATTGTGTCTAGGTGTTGGAAATGAAAAACAAAACCCATGGTCGGAACGGCGTTGAACTGGTTTGAGGAGATAGCTGTCAGGCAGAGGAACAGGGCATTTTGGAAAACAAGGTCAGAAAAAATTTTGAGTCGGCGGTTACGACGTCTATCACGAAGGGGTTCGAGTTAGGGGTCTCACAAGATTGCGGAAATGGGGGCACAGCTACGGAAGTTACCGGAGATAACCCTGGCAGCACGTCTCTGCGTACTTTCTAAAATATGAATCTCGGAAGCAAGCATCGGGTCCCATGCAGTGCTCGGGTATTCCAGCACTGGCAGCACAAAGGACATATATGCCTTCCTTCTAGCTGCAGGAGTCGAAAACTTGAGATTCCTTTGGATGAAGCCGACAAGCCGACTCGCTCTTGAGGCAGTCGACCGAATATGGTCGCCCCAGCTGAGGTCGGCTCTTAGGATTACTCCTAAGTATTTATAGGCTGGAACACTTTCCAATGGGGTACCAGTTAAGCAATAGAAGGGAATCATGTACGGGGGAGGGTTAACATCTCTGGAAAAGGACATTGTTTTGTATTTATCGGGATTTAGTCTCATTCCCCAGGTGTTGCACCACTCAGAAATGCGGCTAAGATCGTCAGACAGTATGTGGATATATGTGGGTTTTTTTGATCGCTCTGTTAATGATGATATCATCGGCGAATAGGCGAATACAAGATGCCAGGCCCTGAGTTACGTCATTCACATAAATTAGGAAAAGAATCGGACCAATTACGCTGCCCTGTGGGACTCCTGAAGTGACAGGACGAGGTGTAGAGAGTGACCCATTAACTGACACTTGCTGGGTGCGATGAGAAAGGAATGATGAAATAGTTGTACAAATTGCAGCTGGGAAATTTAGAGAAATCAGTTTGTTTACCAATTTGTCGTGTGGGACGAGGTCAAAGGCTTTAGAGAAATCAAGAAATATTGCATGCACTGGTTAACCCGCATCCAGAGATCTGGAAACATCATCGACCAGATAAATAAGCTGCAATTCACAGGACAGGTTTTTCCGAAAGCCAAACTTTTTAAACGAAGCCCATCTTTTAGGCCGCGGATTCTTTCTTTTTTAAATGCAATTTTGTGTGCAAAAGAAGAAGAATCCGCGGCCTAAAAGATGGGCTTCGTTTAAAAAATCGGCCCATTGTTCTCAACAATATGACTTAAAAGGTGGCTAACAATTACATACTTTCCCAAATAGTTTTTATGCAATACAAGTCAAAGAAATTGGGCGATAACTAGACGGCAAATCATTAGGCATACCCTTTTTTGGTAGCCTATTGGAATGACAATGGCCTTTTTCCAGTCGCATGGATAGTATCTCTCTCTAGAAATTAACCGGAAAAGGTGAGTGAACACGGAAGCCAGTGAGGGTGCCAACTCTTATCTAAAACTTATTGAAAATATTAACTCTGATCATGATGTGATTGCCCATTGCTAAGTCTTGTAGTCCCTTCCTGCACTGCTCAAATTGATCCTGAATGAATGTCAGATTTTGGTTGGATTCGATTCTGCCACATGATCAGTTGGACTTACATGCAGAGTTCATATCCATGCCCCCATATGTGCCAAGGAGTCGGTTGGAATTCCAGTGATTATTTATTGGTATACTCGGGTTAAATGCCACCATTCCTACATGCACTAGAAAGAGGCAGGATGTGTGTGCACCCAATGATACGCAAAGGGTTTAAATTCATAATGTGTTTTTGTTATGGAGCTAGCCTCTCTGAAAAGTTGAAAAAATGTTGCTTGATAAGGTAGGTTAACTTTTTGCAACTGAAGAGATTTTGGATCCCTGGAGGGGAGAAACGCACCGTGTAAATCTGTTTGCAGAAGAAACACTCGGAAAATGAAATTCACGAGCGAACACAAAACTTTGGAAGGCTTTGCTTGGTCATGTGAGCTGCTGACGTCACTTGTGCTGCAATTGGGAAAATGTACTGTAGATAGTCAAAATAATTTTTGGAAAATTTGGCATGCCCCAATACAAGGGGCATATCGAGGAACACTGCCAATATCTCGATCCAGCCCTCTTTTCACGGGAGACAGGTGACCTTTGCTGATGCCGTTTTTCTTCTTTCAGTGCTGCTTTGCTTCTGGTTACGGTATTTCATTTTCTTGGTTGGAGTTTGACCACAAGGTGCAACTTTATATTTTTCATGTATCACTCTTTGACAGTGACCTTTGCATGCCCAAAACCACATTCAATTCCCCACTTCATTTTTGTTATTTTCTCTGTGGCAGTCGACCCTGGCCCAGCACTCTTATTGGCTTCATACAACCAGATTTGGAGCTCATATGCTCACAATCCTTGGTGCACCAAATGTATGCAAGTAATTCTAGCGGCAGAATGCACCATTACGACTAACCCCAAGACACACTTATCTTGAATGAAAGTGCTACAAGCTCTACGAACGGACAAGGCATATCTAATTCGACATGGTAAATTTAATTAAACCCGTTCGTGGTGCACGTGCTTCAATTGTTACAATGAGGTTACTTTTTACTATATTATTTCCTAACAGAGGGATTATCTGTCCTTTTTGCGGTTGATCTGGTCCCAGGAATTGCAGACTCATCTTGCCACCACCATCGGGCTCCCTCTCATGTGGCAACTGCTGAAGTGTGAGGGGGACAGGCAGAAACGAAGCTGTGATTTCTGGAAAATTTGATCAACCATACCACTTTTGTTAATAAATGCGTGAGCCGCATATCCTGGCTTTTTTGCAGAGGGGCGGCTTTGTCGAATATCGAGGTGTCTGGTGCGGACACAGCTCCAACCCCTCAGTTTGAATGTTGATCAGTTTTTGTTGCTGGTATTCCCATGGAATGGTGCTTAAATGCAATTTTTCTTTTTCAATGTTACTTTTTCCATTTACAAAAGTCACTTTTGTTACTTTTTTACACCCTGTACTCTGTGGAAGCCCTGGAAGCAGCATGGCAGAACCTATCATGTCGAATGAAAAGATTACTGATAGTCTTTGTGGCATTTATCTCTTGAGATTTGGCACACTAGCTGCCTGGTGACATCCCAGTTTGCATGAAAATTTAACATTTCCGCGGATGAACGGACCAAGAAAATTTCCACAAACCCAGGCCAGGAATAGAAATTGCTAATGGAAAATGAGATCAGCATAGCCACAAGGCAAAGGAGACGGATATTCGAGAAAGAACTTGCATTTGGAACCAACGGGCCTGGAATGGAAAAAAGCCAATCTTAACGACGAAAAATCAAATCAAATATTAATCAAAAAAGCCTGCTTGGCTCCAACTGGCGCTGGTGGTCAGTGAGAGGTGGTTGAGAGCCCAGGGGCCCAGGCTCTGCAAGATGAAAAGATGAAAATTATGGTTACCTAGGTATATCAGATGGACGAAGATTCTGAAAAAGAAAACACAAAAAAGTTCCTAAAAATCCGAAATACCGAACTGTTTTTATTCAGGACAGACTGGATAGAACTAAAATAGAGGACCTGCTACTCCGAAGGTGTCTGATTAATCAAAATTGTCTGATGACATCTCTTCAAAATGGCTTTCACTTCCAGGCAGAAATTTGAAAGTACCTATTTATTTTCTGACAATGTTTTTAACGCAAAGTTGACAAATTGTTGTGCCTAAAAGAGGAAAACACACGACCATTACAAAAACCAAGACTGTTAGCACACTTTTCAGATGCCTGCATGCAGTTTCCATCAAGCAATATCAGGCACACCATGCGAGATACCATCTGGGAGGACAGGGAAGGTAATTTGCTATGCTGGATACTGGTTGGTCTCAAAGAGTTCAATGAGAATGAATGCCCAAAAGACCTGCAAACAATTTTCGAAAGAATCCGCATCTGTGTCATCAGCATGTGGCTCTGGGTTCTGCCCAAAGTTCGGGCAACATTCAGCAGTAGGTAACCATACGGACATGGACTGTGGAATCATGGCTGTTTCACACCTTGCACTGGGCATGTTGCACAAAAAATCATGTTGCAATACCACTCTAAAAGCAGGGAGCTCACCTATTTGTGTTGATGCATTGAAAAGATGTCATTTTGAACACAAAATAGGTTCCACGAATAAACTTTTGTGATCTGTACACCTCTGGGAAACTACGACCCCTAGATCTCCTGCCAGGGGCTGCGGTTTGAAACCTTCTGCTGTCTGTGGCATTGTCCCCATCCCCAACTACCTGAACCAATGGTAGCCTAAAAATAGGCCTACCACTTTTGAATTATTTTGCTGTTCCTCCATGTATGCATGTGCCCCAGCAACACAAGATTTGTCGATTGGTTTTCAAGTGGACCAAAAAATCAAATAACCCCAATCGGTTCACAGAAACATCGGCCAGCAGTCGAAAATGTATAATTGTTGAAAAGAGATTTTGGAACCCACTTGGAAGTTCAAGGCCCAGTCCTTGTCGATTCATCTGGGAAGCAAGAATTACCTGCCGATTGGCAGATAATGCTTTGCACATCTTGAGCAAAGCCTTGTAGGTACCCTTGACAGCAGACAGCCACAGTTAGCACTTATCACTTTGCTCATGCTTAGCTACCACTTTGCTAACTCTTAGCTAAGATGTAACTCAGTTACCACTTATTGTTGGTGCCATGCTCTGTGACTGGCACTTCACTATAACATGGCTAACTAAGTGTTAGTTTTAGGGAAAGCTTAGTCATAATGGTGCATTCAGCCAAAGATTTTTTTAAACTCAATACTTCGTTTTTGTTGCTCATGTCGCTTGCTCTCCCAAATTGGTTGCAAACATACCGATGGTAAATTGCTGAGCGAAATACATCAAGTATTATTTGATTGTTATTGAAAGGCTATCATTTCATTGTTGTCAAAGCACACTTCCGCTTGTTAAAATAAAGAAGAAAGTCTCCTTATCATCATCTTAACAATCTGACAAATGACCTTCCAACACACTTGCAGTTCCCAAAAATCAACTTCCCAAACACATTTTCGTAATTTTTTAGTTACTGCTACTTTATTTGATTTGTTCATCTTTGTTGTTGCTGCAGGCCACCTGCAGGTTCTAAGAAAGCAGTCCCAGAAGGGTTCCAAAAGGCAGATCTCCCTTAAAGCCAGTTTGCGGGACAGCTGAAACTTTTCGACAATGTAGAGATCTCCAGATAGCATTGTATGAAGTTTTACATCTAATTTATTCAATGGGGTTATGCAATGAATATGTGAAGCTGGACAGGCTTAATTTAATGAAATTTTATTGACATGAGCAGAATTTTTTGGCAATTTTGCCACCATCTGCAGCCCAAAAAGAAGGACAAAAGTTGCAAAATGTCACAAGTTGCCCTTGCTTTGGCCTTTGTACGTATGTGTTTTGGTTCCTGACGCCTATGGATACAATCACAAAGTATCTGTGGTTAACAAGTCGGAAATGCTATGGTGAATTCCAGACAGAAATGATGATAAAAAGATCTTGACAAGATAAACCATTCCACCTCTTAAGGCAGCTCAGGGGGCCGAGACTCTGGAGACTGATCGAAGCTTAAGGGGAGTTGGTACGTCGCCACGGCTTAGAGAGAGTCCACCCCTACTCCGACCCCAATGCTCCACCGTGATGTGTTGAAAATAATTTTCTGGGGCCTTATTCAATTGGGCCTCCTAACTTAGGAGCCCTCCTAAGTTAGTAGGCCGATTTAGGAGCCATCAAGGAGACCGATTAACGAATTTTAGGAGCTATTCAATTAGGCCTCCTAAAGTCCTACTAGCGGTTGCAGCCTTCTGCAGATAGGAGAGCATCGTGCAACTTGCTGCATTGTTGGTGTGGCAAAGGGGAAATGGCGAAAACCACCTTTTTCACAGAAAAAGAACCGAAAATGTCAACCGATCATTCAATCAATTTTGTTGCGAAAAAGCGACGGCACATTTTGTCCCTTTTCTTTGCCTTTTCTCGCACCTCTTAATAAATTGTTGACAGTCCGTGAAACAAAACCAACTTGGTCTCCATGGCAACAGCATTCAGAATTTTTCTCATCCAATGCGCTTAAACAAGGCCTCAAAAATTCTATCCAATCTTCATTTCTTCGACACTGCGCCACTTCAATTGCTTTTTTAAACAAAAAATGTGACTTTCTTCCTGCCTTCTTTGCACAAAACAGCACCACTTGACTAGGAAAAGCGATCTGCAGACGCATCCCACCAGGAAAAAAAATTGTGAAATTAGAAGTTGTGGCACGCTTCCATTTACAGCCCTTTGCTATAGAGGTAATTTTTAATGGTATGTCATTCCTCACAAAGAAGAGACAATTTAATCCCTGCATCCCACATGTAAAAATTGTTCAAAACGCAAGCAAATTGCGGCACCTTGGCCTCGTCAAAGGATCTCATTTTTTCCATAAAACGTCATCAAATTAATGATATGCAAAAACGTGATCAAAACGCGGCTTCCTTCCTGCCTTCCGAGAAATCGTGTTCCCCATAATAAAATTCAACTTTTTTCCATTTTTGACCGAATGTTTAATTTACTGTGACAAATGGGGACAGTAAACACTATCCCCCCTCTAATGTAGGATAAACAATTTCCCCAACGATATAACTCAGGGGGACAATAAAACTCAGCGATAAGAGGGTTTGACCATGTGGAAAATCGAACACATTTTTTTAAATAGGGGACACAATCCAAATCACACAACACTTAAGCCGCACGATGAGCAATTCATGGCGTCTCAAAAATGCATCATCACTATCTTTGATATCTTTTTCGGGTTATGTCTGGCTGGGTTAGGTTAGGTTAGCTTAGATTGGTTTAGATTTTTTATCTATGTCATATCCTAACTCAACCTATAGCCTGTCCTAACTTTACCCGACCGAACCCAGCCAAAAACTTAACCCAACAAGATGCCAAAGTTTGCGATGCAAATGCCTGGAAATTGCACTTTTAATTTTGTTCCCCAGCGCTAAGATATGTCATTCTGAAGTCAACCGCATGCATCTTCGTGCTGGTCAGCGGTCGACCGGAGGTGTTCCCATATATTCTCCATCCATGGCATACTCTTTCAGCGACCCTTGTGCTTATCGAATGTTGTTCAATGATATTTGACCGACCTTGTGCATTTGTCGGATTTGATTAGATGAGTTTTGGCAGCCCTTGTGCAATTTGCTAGATTTCGTTCGATGACTCTTGGCGGGCCTTGTAGGTACTCTTTTCTGGTTTTGTTCGACAACTTTTGGCGGCTCATACTTTTGGATTTTTGTTCGATAACTTTTGGCGGCTCTTGCACTTTTGGATTTTGTTCGATGACTTTTGGCGGCCCTTATATTTTTGTCAGATTTTGTTCAATAACTTTTGGCGACCCTTGTACTTTTGTCAGATTTTGTTCGATGACTTTTGGTGGGCCTTGTACCTGATCTATTCGGTTTGGCTGACAATGTTCATGTTCTGTCGTAAACGAACAGTGTATAGCGGCGGCGGAATTAATGCACCGACTCACACATGTAAAAAATTGCGACTGTTCAGATTTTTGCACAAAATCCATGCTGCAATTAAAGATCTTCTTTCATAACCGAGGTCAAAATCTGACACCTCTAGAATGCTTTGTTGCATTCTGGCGCTATAATTTCTACCGGCTGCATCAGAATAAAAAGAAAGAAAAAAAATTTCGCAGGCAACAGTTAAATGGGAAAAACACATGTATGGGTACGTTAATTCCGTCACTACAAAACATTGCTTGACGCATGCGCCAAATGATCGTGGATATTCCGGAGTGGAGCCGATTGGCAGGCCAAATCTCGATTGGAAAGTAGAGAATAAACTCCGAATGTCGAGAATAAACTCTGTTTTCTCGTTTTTATTAATTCTATTTTGCCAGAAAAAAATTATTTCCTCAATCATTAGGCTATTGCCTCTCGATGGTTCAACCACTCAAAAACACCGCGATACATGCATGTTTCCACCTTAGGAGGAGGTTAGTAGAGCCCCGAAGCTCTCCTAAGACTCTCCTGGCATTACAACATAAATCAATTTGGGCGATTTTAGGAGGCCGATTAACGTCCTACTAAGATAGGAGGCCTCCTAACTTAGGAGACGCAATTGAATGCCGAATGCTCCTCCTAACTTGACGAAGGAGGGCTCCTAAGTTAGGAGGCCTAATTGAATAAGGCCCCTGATGATTTCAAAAAAGTGAAAAGCACCATTGGGGTTCATGCATGCAGATATTCCCAAAGGAGCGGGTCTCCGACCAAAGGAATATGTAAGCTGTTGGGGAAGGGAGGTGTGGGGGTGGAACCTCACAGTAATTGGGATGTGGGGCAGGTGCAGGTCAGTGGGGTTACAAGGGGCTGAGCCCCTGGCAAGGGGTCTTGAGGGACCTGAAGACATTTTGTGTGTTTTTTGGGCACAAAATCGATGTAAAATTCAATGAAATTGCCCATTTGAAATGAAATTATATGATTTTCATTTCATACTTGCATTTTTATTTCATAAAAATGCAACTGAGAACCTTAAATTATTCAAATGTGTATCTTAACAAATAACCTTCGTCCAGGGGATGATGTCTAATTACCCATTTACCTATGGACCATGAACTATTACCCCCTGGACGAAGGCAATGGGGGCTGCCAGCTTTGGGGTTGATTTCAGAATGGTGAAGGTGAAAAATGAAAGCTGCATCTGATGTGTTATCAGTCGTGTCACTTAAAAGAGGACTGAGTTGAGCGAGGACAAATAAATCAGCAAAGATATGAGAGGCAACCTTCTCAATTCTCCACTCCTTCAACTGGGTTCCACAGTCAGTGAAATCATTGTAGCAATTCACATTGAGAGTCAGGTGAAATCTCAAAATATGCAATAAGTCAGACCATTGGTTCATGATTCAGCGTTTCACCACAGTCAGGGTAAGTCATGGCATTACTTCACATCAAGAGTCAGATGAAAGCTCAAAATATGCAAAAAGTAGAGCAGAGTGCAGCTTTTCTGTTTCTGTGAACACTTTAGTTGAGAATTTGAAGTAAACTTCACTGGTTGGTTTAAGGCAGGTGTGTGGTGCTATCAACTGTCATGATTGTGTTCTCTCAATAATTTCAACCACTGATACCATGTTCGTCAGCGTGCTTCGTCAGCGCGTTCAAGATATCAGGCTGATTTAGCCAAGCCAGTAGACAAGGAGCAGGTGTGAAGCGGAAGGCAGAGTTGGCAATCAATTATAAGAGTAATTCGCACCCGTTGCAGCTGCAGATGGTACTGTCCTTAAAAAATTTATGTCTTTAAATATTTCCAATTCGGATCATGAGTGCCACTCTGATATGTCAGGGAAACTCAGGAAAGTGAATTCCAAAGGTTATGGGAACACTGTGACTTTTTACACCTTGTGAACTTAGTGGGAATCCCTGCAACTTTTTTACACTCTGAACTTGGTTGCATGAACCCTGTGACATTTACACCCTGTGAACTTTGAATCGTGTGTATACACCCTGTGAACTTGGTTCCACGAAGCTGTGAACTTAGTTGCGTGAACCCTGTGATTCTTACACCCCATGAACTCGTTGCATGAATTACACCCTGTGAACTTTTTGTATGAACCCTGACGTGTTGTTATACCCTGTGAACTTGTTACATGAACTTTTGACTTTTACATCCTGTAGAATTTCGTTGCGTGAACCCTGTGTCATTTTAGAAAATGTGAACTTGTCATGTTGCTTACCTACGAAAATTGCCCACACCATTGAACATAGGTAGCTACAGGATTCAGCTAGGATATATCTGGGAGTTCCGAAGCAGAAATAGAGAAATAGAGATTAGAATCACGGAATGGAGATTAGAGGAATTTCGTGGATATACTGCAACATTCCAATTAATGGATGTGAAGCCCTGGCAGAGAAACATGTCTGTGAAAAACCGCGGGTTTTCTTCATAAAAACTCAGCCAGTTTTTAGCGTGTTAAAATGGCAGAGAACTCTTCTGGGGTGGAGATAACTACAGGCAAACACTCACCGTGGAGTGATCAACTCCGGATTTGCACGAAATTTTGCCACTAACGTGGATGGCAAAAAACTACTTGGCAACCTCTGTCAATCCAGAGATGAACACCCCACGGTATGGTTGGAAAATAGCAACCATCACTCCAATACATAAGAAAGGGATCAAAGGTGAGACAATTTCTGTCACATAAGAAAGGTTCAAAATCTGATGCCGCTAACTATAGACCGATCTCTATCACAAGTGCCTGCTGCAAGCTTCTTGAACACTTTCTTGACTGCCATATCCGCAATTTTCTTGAATCGAACAATTTGTTCTCTCCTCAACAACATGGCTTTCGTTCAGGTTTCTCTTGTGAATCCCAGGTTGCAAGTCTGGTTCATGATTTGTCCTGTGAATTGGGTGCTTCTGGTCAGACTGATGCAATATTTCTTGATTTTGCTAAAGCATTCGATGCTGTTTCGCATGCGAAGCTTATCTTTAAGATGAAAGCACTTGGTATTGATGATATCTCTTGTTCGTGGGTTTCTGACTATTTGTCAAATCGTTATCAAAGAGTAGAAGTTTTGAATTCCGTGTCTGAGAAACTACCCGTCACATCTGGAGTGCCACAGGGTAGTGTTCTTGGTCCCCTTCTCTTTTTAATCTGTATCAACGATTTGCTCCCTATCCTGCGCAACAACATTCGTCTGTTCCCTGATGACTGCGTTTTATACCGAAAAATTTGTTACCTCACTGACTGCAACGATCTTCAGAGCGACCTACAAATAATTTCAGGTTGGTGTCAGGAGAGTTGTATGAAACTTAACGCTGAAAAATGCAAATTTGTGTCTTTCACAAATAAACGCAATCCAATTCAGCAACATTAACACTTGCACATGAAGAAAAAATAACTTATCCTGGAGTTAATCTTACTACCGATCTCAATTGGTTTCTGCACATTAATACTATTGTAAATAGGGCACGTAAGGCTATGTATTTTATTCATCGGAATTTTAGGGGTTGTCCGCAAAGTACAAGAGAGCTCGCTTACTTTGCATTTGTCAGACCTCAGCTTGAATATGCATCGGTCGTTTGGGACCCTTACCATGCTACAGACTTGTGCTCACTTGAAAAAGTACAGCGCTTAGGAGCTCGTTTTGTGACTGGAAAGTATTCTCGCCACAGCAGTGTGTCTGACATGATATCTAAATTAAACTGGACTCCTCTACATATCAGAAGAAAAATCAGCAGGATAATGTCTTTTCAAAGTGGTCTCCAATGTTGGTGGTTGGGGTGAATTGTTGCCACTAATTCAGAGACCTACATTCATTTCTCGTCATGACCATCAATTCAAAATAAGAACTCTTTCATGCCCCAGTTCTTTGAGAAATTTTCTTTTCTTCAGAGAACGGTTCCTGAGTGGAATTCGTTACCTGCAAAAGTTTTTAAAACTCCAAATTTTTATAAATCTGCTGAAAGCACGTCTTTGCGCTTTCTTTGGGAGCTCCATCAAACAGACCATGTTCGCCTTTTGCAGCTCTGCATCTCAATTCCATTCCTACCTATACTTGCTGTCGTTTATCGTTATTCTTGAATGATATGGAGGTTCTCTTGTGCTTCTAACATTTATTTTTGTAAGATGCTGTTTTTCATATATGAAACGGGGCCAAGCCCTTAAATATAAACAATTCAATTCAATCAAGGCCGATACTCGGGTGGCTGAGTTTTTCCAGAAAAATTTGTGCAGATGGTTGCGTTTTTCTGAACAAATATCAAGGATGGGTGAGAATACGTGCATGTATATATCTCGACAAATTCCTATAGGGGTGGATGTTTGTTGTGAGGATGCTCGGCTCAAGTGGGTGATGGATTCTTTTTCAATTTGTCAGCAAGCCCATTATGAGTGTGTTGAAGTGGCAAATGCCGACCAAATCAAGTTTATTCTTTGTGCAAATCCCAAATCTGCGGAGGGTTGTTGCGGCAAATACTCATTGGACTGTTGTTAATTTGTCAAAGAATTTGCGGTGTGGAATGTTTGCCTGGTCAAATACGAGTATTCGAACTGGATATTTGTCTAACACTTGGGGTGGGTTATCTCCTGAAGTCGCCAAAAACCAAAATACCAAAATGTTGGCATTTTGGTTTTTGGCGAATTCAGGAGATAACCAGTATAGAGCAGTGAAGAAAAGTAACCTTTTCAGAACAGTATCCTCAGCTAATTATGTTGGACATTTATCAACCCACCCCAAGTGTTTGCGGAGACAAATGTCCAGCCCGAATATTTCACAGCAGCAAACATGCACACACACTTGTGGAATGATGTGCACATTTTCTGGGTCAAAATACTCTTAAGCAGTCATTTTCGCGCCCCTTTTTCTTTTTTTTGTCGTTCGTTTGTTTCGCACGATTATTGGAGCGGCATTTTCATTTGAGCCTTGGCGTCAATGTCCAATCTGTTTGTAAAAGTTGTCATATCAAGTGCCAGACAAGCACTTTTATTTCATTGATCGAACCTACTCTCGAAAGCGTACCTTTTGAATCACCCGGCTCTTCCTTCCGGTCCTTAATTTCTATTTTTCTGCCCTCGTTCTTTTACACCAAAAAGCTTTTGTTTAAAATTAGGATGGAAGAAAGAAAGCTATCATCGCTGCATGCATGATACAGCCAGGCTATAATAGCCTAAATGCAACTTCTACCGACATGCCCTCTCTTTCCAATATCAATCGCTGCCTTGTAAATTATAAAAGAAAATGAACAGAAAAAAGGACATGGGAAGGAAATACAGGAAAAAAGCCTGAAATTACCTTCCCACCCTCACGCCACCGCAAACCCCGTACCCATGGCCTGTGGAATTAAATTGCGGCCCAAAATTTCATTAGCGTAAAAGGGATGTGTGGTGCTTCATTAGGGCCTCGGTTTTGCTGGTAATAGGTAATGGCGGCTTGCTTGCCTGATATTGATTCTTGCATCGGGCCATCTACACTACAGGGCTCGATGGCCAGCCGGGGGAGGGGTGGGGAGTGTCCGCTGATGAGCACTTTCTCATAATTTTATGGGTTCAGAGGCGAAGGGTAAATTGGGGCTGATGGGGCCGTCATTGAAGCTTCAAGTTGCAGCAAGATCCATCCATTTCTGTGCCATTTTTTCTGCGACTTTTCGTTCAGCTTCGGCCGAACGAACAGTGGGGATGTCTTCCATTTACTCGCGAACATGCTTTTTTTGCCAGATCTTCCACGACACTCATCTGGCATCCTGCGTGTGTTGGGATGGCCGGCCACGTTCTGGAAAATCATGCAATGAGATTATCTTTTGAAAATCGTCGGTATAACTGCACCCAATTTTCGCCTGAAATCATGGAAAAGACCACTTGAAGGGGAACCCGATTTTGAAAAAACCGCATCGTTTGGGCGATGCCCTCTTTTGAACTCCCCTGTTCCACGGGCTTCTTCTGCCACTTGGATTCCCACTGGGGCTGCCGGAGCAGACCTCTCTTTGGTGGCTGTACTCGTACGTCCGCAGGCCATTGGTCGTTGCCTTCTTCTAAATGGACTTCAATTTGATGCCAAAAATGGGTTCCTTTTGTGATTTTTTAAAATTACTGCCTTTCCAAAATTCCTCTGGGCAAGCTGCGATGCATGCGTGTGGCTTTGTCGTGTGTCGCTTGAGCCATCCAGCGCACCTTCGCAAGATATCTGAAGCCAAAAAATGTTGAGAAACGTTTTTGAATTGGTACACATGGCAGCAATTGTCCATCAGCACCATCGAAATGAATTCCATTCCAGGAATCCGGCGTTTACGTTCGCGTTTTTTTTTAATCTGGGGGCTCAAAAGGTCGCAGAAAACTCAAGCGTGAATTTGGCTGTCCACTAAATTGTGAGGTTTTTACACTCTCGGATGGCATATTTTTCGGAGTTTTCTTCTGAAAAAAAAAACACGACACGATAATCATCAGTATCACCGTCGTGGTGAACGTTCTTCGCAATCAGCACATAGCCTATAAAGAGCAGAAAAGTTAAAAAGGACATGAGTTTGCAGTGAGCTCCACTGGGTGATGCTGTGCCCTAACAATTTGCCTTGCCAAAGTTCCACTGGTGAAGTTGAAATAACGATCTTGCCGAGGGAAGCACAGAGTGGAAGTCAGTTCAGGCCAACCGCCGCTTCCCTTCAGAAATCATGGACTTGACAAGGACTTGACAGACGAACCATCATGCCAGAAATACCGGTGGCTCGACGGCTGCTCGTTGCTGAACGCTGACCCCTTTCCCAAAACATGTGAACCGGCAAAAGAGCCATGGTTCCCGAGCAGCAACTGCGAATAACAGGCGGCTTCGCCCCCTGCGGCTCTAAACGTGCACTTGAAACAGTTTTTGGAAATAACACTATAATAAACCCTGCCGTAACTGTGTTTCAAGCGAATGCGTGCCAAGTGAATGGTCATGAAAAGGTTGAAATTTGAACCTCAAAATCACCCTTTTGAAGGGCGGAAAAACAAACGTTTTCAGGTTTACCTGCACTTGGCTGAAAAAAGGTCCTGATATCAGATTTTCAAGGCTGCAAAAGAGGTCTGGAAGTGATTGATAGGTATCAGTCAGTCGGCCAGGTTGGCCTACGAGTTGATTTTATGAAAACTTCCGATATAATTGCTTCAAAAACAAGGCTCTGTTTGCTTCACTGGCAACTCATATATGCGGCCAAAAATAAAGTTTGCTGCGGGAGGAAGTTCAATGCACTTTTGTGCGGTGCAATCGTTCAGGCCCCATTTGAACTTTTTGTGATACCTACAGGGTTGGGGATGCACAATTGCACACCCTGTGCCGTCTGCTGGCGCCAAACGGGGACACAATCAAGGAGAATCGAATATTGCGGACTCAATTGCGCGGCTGAGAGCGCGGCAATTTTCTGAAAATGTTTCCCTACGATCGTGCAATTGTGTCCCCCTGAAAAAACGACATGGCCCCTTTTTTGAACGCAAAGACATTGCCAAGAAATGAAAATGTCTAAAGAATCTGAGACAACCGGAACGTTTCACCGAAGTGACCGGCGCCCCGAAATGATATTCGCCGAATTTCCCGAAAATGCAATGTTGTTCGCTTGTTTGTTATTCTCCGGACGGAATGTTCTTCCGAATTCGCGGTGCCGAAATAAACGCACTTGCGTTTCGGGAGCCTTTGTCTCAACTTTCGCAACGCTCACAAAAAGTCTGGATTTGCTTGCCGCCCTTCCAGCCACCTGACTTTCCGCGTTCTTGCGGTCGCAAGTGCAGTTAGTTCCCATACCCCATCGAAACGGCAGCGCAAGCGAACATGGACAGGCCCAGCTTGAGAGAGGTCAATTTCATGCGCAAGTGTGCAAAGATGCGTTTGGTATTTCTCTCGATTTCGTGACCAGATGTCACCTGTCAATTTCGGATCAGCCACGTACAGCGGCGAGAAAATTACTTGTGCCAGAAGTACATGTGGGTTTCTCGATCTTTCGGAGAAAACAGCGAGAATTGTGATGATTTCAAATACAAAAAATGTCATTTTGTTTCACGAGAATTTGCATCAAATTGATGACAGGGAACCAATTTTGATGAGTTTGATGTTTCCCCGAAAATCCGACGAAGAAAAACACCATGTGGTCCCATTTATTTTCTCGCCACTGTACCTACATGGGGTCTTGTGCGAGCATCAAAAGCTACAACAGAAAAGTTCGCAGGTATTTTTCAATTTCCAGAGTTCGACTGTGGTTTTCATGCAGCAAGATTTCATGACGGAGAGACAATGGAAAACACTTATGCCAATTTAACGGCCGATTCGCGAAACGACGCTTCGTGGCAAGCCGCGGCTTCAGAACCGAAGCGCCGGCCGAAGCTTCGGCTTCGTTTTTGTTTCCGTTCGCAAAACGGCACTTCGACGAAGCGGCGGCTTGCTTCGGCTCTTTTTTTCGCTGAAATCGAAGCCTGGTCGGCAGCAGGCTTGAGACACGGCTTCGAGGTCGCAAGTGGTATTTGTGATCATTGCTGTGTGTCTCTCGAAGGATCAGTGCAAATGGAAGAGTTGAAGGTTTTCGTTCGCCCTTCTGGCCAACGTGGAGGAGCAGCCAATTGCTCGTCCTCAATGGGTGAACGACAAAACCCTTATTAATTTGTGTGGAAGAGATAGAGGGAGAACGTGCTCGATTCCTCTGCAGAGTTGGAGGTGTGTTGAATAAGTTCCTGCCTTTGCACATATATTCTTGATGTTCAGGCGTTTTTATCCGGCATAGACATTAACGTTAGATCAATTTGCCCGGGCTTTGCGCCGTGGGTATTTTAGATCTTTGTGTTATGGTGAACATGTCCTCAATCTATTCAATTGCTCCATTTGTACATTTTTGATGACCACTTTATGACTTTTTCAAATTGCGACAAACGTAACAACTTGCATAGGATTGATCTAGAATTCACCAGGCTTCCAAAATAAATCAGACTTGGAGTGGCGAAAAACGCCCGAGAAGACCAAAAAATTCTATGCGAGGGCAAAAACGTATGGCAAACCTCCTCGTAGTTTAACTGCAGGCCCGAGACACGAGATGCGATGAAAAGCGATCCATCTATCACTTTCGCGTCTTCACACTACGGGTCCGCGGTCTGCAGTGACTCCGTATTCGGTTCTCTATTTTACACACAGCACCACATGTTTCACACATGTTGCGTGATCGGCAATTTTTCTCCCAAGTCTTCAGCACATTTTCACAGGAAACCGGAGGTGTGCTGCGAGCAATGGAATGGAGCTCATGTGCCATTTCCATGAGCGAGCGGTTGCTCCTGTTTTTCCCCAGAAAAGGTAGCTTAATTATGTTGAGTCACTATTGGTAGCTTGATTGAGTGGAGTAGCTGTTGGTCGTCAGTAGTCAGACATGGCGAAAAGGGTAGATATCGTAGGGAAGTGAACTCCTCACGATTTCTGACTTCGTGCTTAAAATACGCTTGCATGGCTGTGGGATAGGAGAGTTGCTGACCAAACAGCATGGAGGGAGTAAGTGTTGACAAGCAAGTCACAAGTCATGTCATCGGATAAGGAAGAAAAATTAATTGCAAAAATAATTCAAATGAATTGCACCGGCGCAGTGTCCTTTTTTGCTATCGAATGTCGAAATTCGTTCCTAATCAGGTGTCCCAGCTGCTAAGATGTAAACCCCGCGGTAACTTGCATTCTTTCTGTAAAAGTGCTTTCTGAAGGGTTACATCCGCAACCGCCTTCTATGTTGCGGAAAAGCTGCGAAAGTCTGGTGACGTCATGTTCTGTCTTGGCCAATGAAGAATCTTGAAACAAACCATCTTGGCATGCATCCGACCGAATCCCCGGATTCGTGAAGTGGCGGTGAAGCCACGTTTTGCGAATCGAATGGAGCCGCGGCTTCGATCGTCACTTCACGAAGCTCCCGCTTGGTCGTGAAGCCCCGGCTTCAGACACCTGATCGAAGCGCCGTTTTGCGAATCGGCCGTAAAACACGCGCTACGTCCGGTACAGGGTGATCGAGACAGTGGCATGACATTGGCCAATTTCTTTCTTTGGGCATGAGTTCTATTTTTTACGCATTTCTTCTCTCGTTGGGTCATTGCAATTGTCAAAAAAAGAAACAACCCTCCAACCAAACCTGTAAAAGAGTTCGATTAGGTTGTTTCTTTTTGACTATAATTGTACCCAATAAAAGTGGAAATGCGTCAAAATCGTGTCTTATGTCCAAATAAGAAATTGACCAGTCATCTTTCTTGACCACCCTGTATCCCACGGAGCGCGCGTTTTTGAATTGTCCTTGTAAGTGTTTTCGATTGTCCATCCCTCATAAAATCTCATTGATTTGAATTGTCCGACGTTTCAAATTGTCCCTCCCGAATGTTTCCCAAAACCCATTTTTCTCTGCAGCAGTTTTTCTCGTTTCCGTCGCTTGTGACCTGATCGTTCTTCGCATGGGATTCTCGGTTGAAAAGCGCTTTACAGCGCGAGTCCTCTCCCGAAATTTTTCCAAACCAGAAATGTGAGAACACCAGTTTGGGCGCACCTGGTCTTCTGGGGGGAATCAGGACGCATATTTTCATTTTATTCTGCAAAGTAAAGTGCCCAGTGTAAAAGTTTTCCGGGTGTCGCAATGATTGCCAAAATTTATTCGGCGGAAGTTGTGATGTTTTTTTTTTGCTTTATCTGCTTCAGGTTACTCAGCCGCGGTTCCATGTTTGTGTTCTCGTCGGACCAATTTGAACAGCTGATTTCGTCCAGTCTCAAAGGCCTTTGTGGTGGCCAGGACACTTGCGATGCCGACCCCGACCCATTGATTCTCGGCAAAAAGCGTCTGGGCAGGCTGTTGGATATTGGCGCTGGGGATGGCGTTGTCACTTCGGTCATGGCGCACTTGTTCGATGAAGTTGACGTCACTGAAGTGTCTGGCCCGATGAGATGGCGTCTCAAGCAGCGAGGTTTCCGGTTAGTATTGGCTGTGAACTCCTTCGCATCCTTGGATGAGTTGACGAACCTTTGGTGTTGCCTTCGAACCTTAAAGAACGTTCATTATTCACATTTGTCGCAAACGGGTCTGCGTTCAGATACGATTTCTTGACATCACATACGGAGCATTCTGAATTCCCGGGCCATAGGCGATTTTTTCAGACTTTTGAAGCACGGGGCAATGTTATTCCCCATTTCGCATGCGCCGCAAAACACATTGCATGAATGAATGCATTTAACAGCGGTTACTAGATGGGGAATAACATTGCCCCGTGCTTCAAAAGTCTGGCAAAAATCTCCTATGGCCCGGGTATTTTGAATGTCTGAGTATGATTATCTCACCACCATCCGTTTCCCTTCTGCCTGAAAACTGTTCGTGTTTTGGGTGGCCCCAACTTTTTGCGCTCAACATGAACACACTTAAGAAGGCCCGGCCGACACCTGTTTGCGGCGGCACGCAGGCGTTTAGTCTCGACATGCACCAAGATTGGCCTGTGAAAATAGAAATTCAAGTTTTTATTTTCGTTGTACATCAAAGGCCAATCTGCATGTGCGTCCGTTCATGTGCGTTGGCCGGAAATCGGTTAATCTTCTCCCCTTGCAAATTTACGTAAAATGTAGGCCGATGTGGTGACAGATTTGCGTCTGTTGTTATTAATTAAAATGGGAGCCAGCGCAGTTTCATTTCCAGCTAAGAGTTTAGAAAGTTTGCGAAGTGCCCTCGCACAAGTTGCGGCAACGATTTTAATAGTCATTAACCTGTCCCATGGCTCCAGTAAAGTTTTCTGCGCCGCGATCTCATCCCATTTCCTTGCTTGCGTTTTTCTCTCTTTTCTTTGGCAATAACCCTGATTGGCCGCCGTCTTCGAGATCGGTCTCCTCTAGAGCACTTCAAAATAACGACGGCCGTTTGGGCCCTACTTTTTATGGCATTTTTAGGCAAAAATGTTGCAGACGCTTCTTTCCAATGGGGCATATTGACTGGGCATGTCTGAGCTTGAATGTCCGGTTGCTGTTTTTCGAATGCAGCTTTTTCTTCATCCGGTCCCTTGCAGTCCCTGGGGATTATCGCGGTTAATATCGGCAGGAAATGAGTGCCTGGTCAAATGGATCAACCATGTTGCAGGCCAGGTTGTGTAAGACCGCGGTCTCTATATTGGCCAGCCGTCCGCGACAGGCAAACAAGGTGGAGAGCGCACCGAACTAAAATTACCAAACTAAATGAATTTAAAAGTAAAACTTCTTTCGTCCGCGACCATCGAGAAAGGCGAGGGAAGCAATTGGGCGGCGGGCTATGGGTCTAATTCCCTTTGCTTTCCAGGGAAAAGTTGCTCCATTTCGTCAGCCTAGTACTTAATTTTTATAAGTAACCCTAGAAAGGGAAGACCGTCGGTTGTGGAGTACATCAGTGATGGACAGCTCCAAGGTTTCCTCTGGCGCTTCCCATACCTTTTTGCGTCTAGGGTAGTTTTTTACCAACTTAATGCACTCTGCCGCGTCAGCTGCGATGCTCCGGCGAACGTAGCCTGATTGTCCTGTCCTGTGCTGTCCCTTTGAATAGCCTAGTTAGGGAGAGTTACTTAGCTTAGTTTGCTACTTTCGGCATCTAATTTTTCTCCTTTTTTGTAAATGAAGCAGATTTTGAATGGTCCAAACTTTGTAGATTGTCAACTGCGTTTCCTCTTTCGACGACCGTCAAATTGTGTTGTCCACGAATATCTGCCAAACTCTTGTCGTCCGCAGTCATGGAAAACAGGGTTGCTGATGGGAAGAAGTTTGGCTCTGTGTTTGAGCAACTGACAACTGTTCTGATTTTTTGCTCAAGATAGCTGTTTTGTGAGAGAAAATTTTGAGCACATTTTGTTCGGATTGATTTTCAGTTCCGAATGATCAGCATGATCTGTTGCCGACCCAGTCTGAGCCCTTTGTTTCTGCAGCTTTGGGATGTTTTATCTGCAGCTTTGGGATGTTTTATCTATGACCATTTTTTTTTTAAATAAATTTAGGCTCGGCAACTTCTTCCATTTTGCAAAGCATTTACTGCACCTTAAAACCAATAAAAACCTAGGGTAAAGTCGTATAAGGGGGGACACAATTGCATGATTGCAGGTAAAGATTTTCAGAAAACTGACAGCTGTGCTGTTTGCCGTGCAATTATGTCCCCCTTTGGTGCCATCATGCTGCACAGGATGTGTCTTTTCTGTCGGGTAGGTCAGGTTAGATTAGGTTAGGATAAGGTTATCTGTGTAGTGAAATTGGAACTTAACTTAAAACAACCTGGACCTCACCAAACCCAATCTTCAGGAACAATAAATAAAGCAGGAAAAAAAACAAAAAACAAAGCAGGAACAAAGAAAATATACCTAAAACGAAACTGTTAGTTGATGTCAGAGAGGGTGCACAATTGGCAATTGCACGACACAGAGATATGGCACACCCTGTGCAAAAGGGGCGACACAGTTGTATGGCTCAGAGCACAGCTATTTTCCAAAAATGTTTAGCCTACCTGCGAGCATGCAATTGTGTCCCGCCCTTATAAACTACATAACCCAAAACCAAAATTACCGTATGACATTGCAAAAGAAATCCATTGTTTTATGCTATACCCATCATACAGGATGAATGTCGTATTTTATTTCTCTACGACCCAAGCACATTTAGCACTTTTTTAAACAAAAAACAGTGAACAAAAGCTGCCCTAACCTTGTCTCACCCTTATGCTTCCTCGATCAGGATGGTTAACTTTTTTTTATCGAAGTTCGGATGACATGTGGTTAGAATTAAATAAAGTGCCCAAATCCATATACCTCGCATCAGAATGGACAGATTTTTGCATAAGACTTTTTCAGACCGTCTGCCCAAAACAGATCGTCACTTGAGGTAATGTGCAAAGGAGAACATTGGAGCACTGACAGTTGACCATTGCCCATTGTAGCATCGTCACTTGAGCTAATGTGCAAAGGAGAACACTGGAGCACTGACCATTGCCCATTGTAGCAACTGCAAATCTGTTTTGGACAGACAAATCTGAAAAAGTCTGATGCAAAAATCTGTCCATTCTGACGCAGCTTAAGACAAACTAGCATTTCTGATAAAAAAAAGTAAATGCACATTTTTCTTCTTTTGGACGATGTTTGTTTTTGGGCAGTCTTTGAGAACACGACCATTGTGAGCTGTCACATTTTGGGTTGGATTTGCTCTGTAATTCATCCTTCCTGCAGGTGAGGCACTGGGACTTCTTTAAACCGTTTCTTTTCCATGGCATGGAAAATCATCGAGGGGTGTGGGTTGCCTCTGACTAATCAAAGTTTCACCTTCGCATTTTCCTTATATTTATCCCTTTAAGTGCTCCTGTGGAGTTTGTCCAAGTCATAAAAACAACTGGAAATAAAACAAAAATCCAAAGATGGACCTCTCCCCAGCCCTTTTGCCACCTTACACTACGTACAGGATGTTTGGTCTTTTCCAAAGATTTTGGTGAGATTCTTTTGCAGGTTTTTTTATTTGGTTGCGCAGTTGGTGCTGCCTGACACTTGAAAATCATGCACAGACCAGGCATCATCCATATTGAGGGCACACTTGAGGACCCTTTCACACTCGCCGACCAACTGCAAGGAAAATCGTGGCGTGAATGTGTTGAAAATGATGTGAAAACAAAAACTCCACCACCCTGTCGATGTCCCGTTTTCCTGCAGATAAATTAACGTCCATGCTTGTGTGTTTGTCCAGCACCAGGAAACTTCACATGACGTTTCTGCCCTCTGGTTTCCCATTATCCAAATCAATTTCCAAATCGCCTCTGTGCTCAATCATCCCTTCCCCCCCTAATCGCCCCTTTCCCACCAAGTTCTAACCGCATCTAGAAACTGATAGGCAGGTTGCTCTCTAGCAAAGTTAATGTTCGATGAGCAGAATTCCTTCAGCCTGGAGAAACTTGGAGAGAAGAACATCAGGTATTTAGATTTGGCAGAAGACCTGAGTGATTGGGCGCATTGTTATTTGCAAAGTTTTCGTGAACTCGTTAAAAATTGCGATGGCAGTTGGCAGGACCTGTGTGGTGCTTCCATTTCTTCCGAAATTGACGGTCGGTAAATAGATACAACGAAAGATGCAACTTGCTTTTCTTCGTTTAACTTGACTTCCGGATATTTTCTTTTAGTGCACAGCCAGGCTTTACAATCTGTGAAAACAAAATCTTTACAATGCAAAACCAAAAAAGGTGGTAAGTTCATAAAAAGACTGTGGCTCAAGTTCTCAAATCCAGCAGTTAAACTATAACGACATGCAAAAAGCAAAGCCATAGCAGAGAAAGCCTAGAACCACTGATTTCTGAAAATGGAGAAATTTCAGAGCAGAGGAAAATATTGGAAACAAAAAAGCCATCTGTGATGCAGAAATGGATCAACAAAATCAACACGTAATTACTCGGGTTATTCGCACGTTTAATTCAACACATAATTACTTGGGTAATTCCATCATTAGCTCAACGATAAAACGTACTTGGTAATGCCTAATTTTGCATCATTGCCTGTTGGCTTCACATATTTTTATTTCTTTCCTCCCCCCACAGGGTCCTTGATGCTGACAACTGGCAAAAAGATGGTGCTGCAAAATACAATGTGATAGCGTGTCTTAATGTTCTCGATCGCTGTGATACACCTGTCAAGCTACTGAGCCAGTTAAAGAATTCTTTAGCAGACGACGGATTGCTTGTTGTGGCTCTTGTTCTTCCGTTCTCATCCTACGTTGAGCAAGGTTACTTACCCTGTTGATATGCAGCGTTACTCACACATTTGCAGCCTGCGTTCTCTGATAATTGAAATGGTAAAACAGTTCTGGGTAATTAGTTTGAATTGTATTTATTTTTAAAAGCGGAAACTTTTTTAAACTCACTTAACCAGATCTAACCTGATCGTTTAGTGACCCAAGGCGATTGAAAAAAAGGACTTTTGACAGACAGAAAAAAATTATAGGGTCACTTAGAATTTTTTTAGAACTGATGGGATTCGAACCCATGAGCCCAAAACTTTATTGTCAGATGCAAGCACATCAATCTGACGTCTTAGACCACTCAGCAATCTGACGCCGGTTACTTCCGTGAAAGTCTTACCCTCCCCCCCCCTAAGACCCGTGCCTTTGGGAATGTCTGATTCCGGAGCTGATGTTATGAATTGCCAATGTTTTAGGGTCAGTTCAGTTGAGCCTGCAAAAGTGAATTTGTTAACAGACTGGCTTTTAAAGTGTTGAAGAGCACGCATCCACCCATTCTCGGTTTCGGTAATTCAGGTTTGTCTAGCTTTCTCGTCCCAAAGGTATATGTGTCGGCATAAACGATTGCCATTTCTGAGATCGACATGCTGTTTGGAAGAGCACACAGCTGCATTTTCTTCTTCCAGCACAGAATTAGGTATCAATCTTTTTGGAAGAATAAAACGTGGACTCTTAACTCTACCTAACCTAGCCTAACGAAACCTTTTTGTGAGGTTATGTGTGACCTTTTTCCAAATAACGTCACGATTGACTTGGGCAACTGCCCAACAAAAAATGTTTTTTTTTTTTCAACCCAGGATCCAATGTATCCTGGGTTGTATCCTGGCTATGTATTTTTTTTATTTGGCTAGGTCTATTTTTTATTCTCTTTGCTATATCTGTCATATCAGGAAGGGACCACAAACCTCTGGAAGCGATAACAGTCAAGGGTGATTGCTTTGAAGTCCAGGCTGAAACAGTGTTCAATGTTCTACTTCGGCCGGCAGGATTCGAGCTTGTCCGCTGGACCAGGGTTCCTTACTTGTGTGAAGGCGATCTTGTCCAGGTTTGTCGCTATTGGTGCATTTGGATTCCTTTAAATTCATTTCATTTCATTTGATTACAATAATTGGTGAATCAAGAAAAGGCAAAAGAAAATCACCAAGAATGTGGTAATCGGAAGGGAAAAAAGGAAAAATCATGAAAAAATAGGTCTAAAATTGTTCCAACCACACACGGTGGCCGCTTCAGACGCATGGTGCAAGTTGGGCGGAATAAGAAGAAAGAGCATTCCAGTCATGGACAGTGCGAGGGAAATACAAGTAATAATGCTGTGTGCATTTTACTCAAGCGGGCAGTGATATGAAATAGATGCTATAGACAAATTCCGCACTTAAATGATCCTTCCTTGGCTGTTGTGTTGGGGCTGTTCTGCCAGCGACTTCTATCCCACAGGTCTTCAACTCATTGTTCTAAATGTTGCATCATACTCAGTGCACAAGTCTGGTTTTTGGAATTCCGAACCAATAAGATAGCTCTTTCATTTCACCGAATGATGCACAAGGCCCTATTGGCACATTCCAGGTCAAAAACTCTCGACTTGAGCTAGTGCCGCAGCTTCTAGGAATTAAGACTAGGTGAGCTTTTCCGAACCCCAGCTTAAATTTTCTCATGTTACCCTTTGCAGTGTGGGGATCATTTGTTTCTGTTGTTTCTTTCACAAATTTCAGTCGTATTATTGGCTTGACGATTGTGTTTTTGTGCTGAAGCACAATGAATCGGCTCATTCCTCGGAGGAAGCATGCAATTTGGCCGATAAATTCCAGCAGCCACCGAATAGCTAATGGAGTAAGATTTAGCCCGATCCTGCTTGGTAGTCAATCAGATAATGATCTCGTCAACACTGCTTCAAAGATAATTCCATTGTGCGATGTGGTGTTCTTTTTTTGGATGCGGTAGCAGCCAGATTTGTGATTGCAACTTGTTGACAGATCGCAATGAGCCGCATGCCTTTTACAAAAATGGACTGGTCTGTTCGTCCAGACAGGTCTTGTAAACTAGACCCGGTCTGCTTGTTCAGATATGATCATCAGCTGGGGGCAGAGAAGGGGGCTACCGTTCTGGATTTTCGCAATCCTCCCCGACAAGACAAGTCTTGGAAGTTTTGCAAATATTAGAAATTAAGCAACCATTTTAGGGCCATTATCTCCTCAGCAATCCTTAAATTTATTTCTACCCTTTTGCAGGAAACTAAAAGATGGGAGATAAAAATGCCCAAAGATGTAGGCAAAAATGCTAGAGATGAAAAAGGTAAAATTAATAGAACAATAGAAAGATAGAGATAAAAATGCCAGACAGTAACAAAGTCTTAAAAAATATCAGATATTAGCCTCGGTTAAGAGATAGAATCTTATTTCTGCAGAATTGAGCTTTTGCAGATCTCAAATTACCATTTTTGCTCATTCGCCACCGTTGAATGAACGATTCTGATCTTATTTTTACAAGAAAAATTCCTCTGAATGTAGTCCTGTCACACTTGGCTTGAAAAATTTAAGCATATCCCTCACAAATCTGTATGTAACCAACGCTTACCTCATTTCTTTGATGGGGAAATTTAGTGGCTTTGAAGGGTTAATTTATTCTTGTCACAAGATGAAGATTTTTTTAGTAATTTCTTGTGGGTTAATTTTGTTGTGGCTTATGCCAAAATTGTGAATTTTGCTTCACGGGATAATAAAAAGAAATTTGAAAAACTGCCATTTGGTTTATTTACACATGCTTAGCGACAAGCAAACCAAGGCAAATTTCATGGTAAAAAGTCATACTGGGCCCATCAGGGAATTAGGTAACACTTACTTGGCCAGAAGTGGAAAAAGAGATGCTGCAGCAGAGTAGGGGGATAGGTGTGGCAACGATTGCGAGAATAGACTGAAAAGACTGAAAAGTATGATGGGACTCGCATTTTGAACACAGGAAACATATTAAAAGTTAAAACACATGATAATGACTGAACGGCCTTTATCCGTTCGTTTGGAGAAATGCGATAACGCAACGTTTCACTCCTTCCAACGCTGGAACATCTTCAGGTGAGCACCATAGATTGACTGCTCGCCTGAAGAAGCTCCATGAAGAGGGAGCGAAACTACTTTGTACCACCATGATACAGGCTGTCAGTTATTTCATGTGTTTTAATATGTTTCCTGAAATTCCCCCTGCAGATTTTGAAATCATTTGAACACTTGAAGAAAAGAGATTTAACAGAAGGAAGGTGTGAAAACTTGGCGGTTCAACTTCAGATGGCTCTTCCCCCACGTGAGTTTGATTATTTCCACTCTCCACATGGATTGAATCTGACTCAGTTGAGCGACCATCGATGTCCTATCTTCAAAAACAGATTCAATCCCCGTGGACTGTGGAAACCACCACACTTGCCGTGTAAGAGCGATCTCTCGTAGTCCTATGAGGGTTTTTTCATGGGAAAAAATCACATCGACAAGGTATAAAAAAAACTGCACATTTTTAAATGACACAATTTTTTTTTTTTTTTTTTTTTGAATTTTTGAATAACGTGGTGTGGGACTGTGAGTGAGAGGAATGCTTTGAGCCCTGGGGTTTTTGACGATGCTTGTGACATGAGTGCTGAAACTTTTAGGAGACATATTTTGAAGAGGACATATTGGTTAAGAGTTCTCCTTCCGGGATGCAATGAATGTTGTTTGTTTTCTGCTGTTTTCATTATGCTCTTTTATACTTTAATTTGTGCACAATTTGTATTAATGCTGGTGTGGAATTTTCCATTTCAGTAAATTGTCTGAAGGCATTCAAAATGTCTGTGCCTGTTCATCAAATTTTATTTCAGCATTTCAACATCAATTTTACCAATTCAGCATTTCACCCAACCGATGAAATTATGAACAAATTGAAATCGGACAAAGTTTGGGATGTGATTGCCAAGGCTCCAATGCCGTGTTGTGTGCTCGGCTGTGCACGTTTGCTGAAGCGTGCAGGGCTGCATCTCACTCCAGTTTTGGTCTGAAAGCCCAACGACCGTTGATTTCCCAACAAATCATTCAGTAGTCAGAAGAGCAATTTCCTGTGTAGACCTAGAAACGACGGAAGACAAGAACTCACGCGCATTTTACCAATCTTCTACCATACATTTTATCAAGCTCAAAAATGCATGTGTGTGAATAGCAAGCGAACTTCACTTTTCCCAAGTGTAGACATAAAAACTAGTTAAAATGAGGTTAGCATCGCAACTGCAACTGGTCCAAGGCCATTAAAAATAATGTTACCTCTGTGATTTCTAACGAGAAAGATTCCTGTGAATCGCACAGGAGTCTCCTTCCCGAGTGATGACCAGTGATTTTCAATGAGGTCATGCTCATGTTGATGAAGAACAACAAAATAAGATTTATTTGTTTGTGATGATAACCTCAGCACTGTCTTTTCTCTCTCTGGCAAAGTCCTGCTGTGCAATTTTTTATTGTTTTATTTTATGCTTGATTTTATAGACCACTGTTTCTGCAGACCTTGAAGTCGCTGGTGGTGAAGGTTGGGGGAAACTGCATCCTGAATGCCATATAAAAAAAACCTCCCATTTGCGCATTAGAGATACGAGGCCAAATAATGGATGTGGAAAGAATTCTTATAAACGGGGAAAACCATTTACGTGTGAAGCGGAAATCTCTTGTGGCTTCTGACAGACGGGATCTAAAACCAGGGGGATCTTCTAACCAGGGGGATCTTCTAACAAGGGGGAAAATCTTCTAACCAGCGGAAAATCTTCTAACCAGGGGGAAAATCTTCTAACCAGCGGAAAATCTTCTAACCAGGGGGAAAATCTTCTAACCAGCGGAAAATCTTCTAACCAGGGGGAAAATCTTCTAACCAGCGGAAAATCTTCTAACCAGGGGAAAATCTTCTAACCAGCGGAAAATCTTCTAACCAGGGGAAAATATTCTAACCAGCGGAAAATCTTCTAACCAGGGGGAAAATATTCTAACCAGCGGAAAATCTTCTAACCAGGGGAAAATCTAACCAGGGAAAAATTCTAAACGCAAATGTTCTGTGTTCTTATCAGGGAAAAATCTTCTAACCAGGGAAAACCATCCGTGGGTAAAGAGGAAACCATTAGTCCTCTCATCTAGCTTCTGGCAGATGGCATCTTCTCAGCCGGGGGGAATCATCCAGGTAACTAGGGGGAAAAATTCTAAATAAAAATATTTCAACAAGGGAAAATCTTTTAACCGGGGAAAACCATCTACGGTTGAAGGGGAAACCATCCACCACATCACATTGATGTGGTGGATGGTTTCCAACCACGAACGCCGCATTGATGATGTCATTTAGCGTTGCTCTGCCAGTCCGCACGGTTAAGTTCTTGCATTTAAAATTGCTCAGTTGCTAATCATTTGGTTTCATGGTCGCATCTTTTTTAAAAATTTAGGTTTGACCACTTTCTTTCACACATGGTTTTAGTCTTGTTTGAAATGCTCTGCTGATTGGACCAGTCTTTCATTTGCGACAGACATGCATTTGTACAACTTGACCCTGCAAAGGGCAACCGGAATTAACCCATGCGTTCACGGCAACTTCAGCGGTGGAAAGGTCCAGAGATTGCAGTTCCAGAGGCAAGGTTTGGAGCTGCTGAGACCTGACCCCAACACCGGAAAAGTTCAGACGATGCTGACAGTTGAAGTGTTTGCTATCATACGTTCACTCATGCCGTTTCGACTCACTGGGGGATCCAAAGGTTAGCAGATCATGCTAATATGTGGTACTTATCTATTTGTTTCTTGTAATTATTCCTAGCAATAGTTATAAAGTGGGTATCGTCGTCTATGGCTTGTTTTGACGTGTTTGCCACAGCCATTGGTGTGCCTGTTTCCGGCTGCTGCTGGCTTTACAGCCATACATGATCAAACACTGTCCTGAAGGTCCCATGCAACACAATCAGAGCCTGTAAGAAAGGGTACATTGGCATTGGCCTACATCGAGGAGGTCATGCGGATATGGTTTGTGTAAAAAGAATAGCCCTCGGGAAGTTTGGTCCCAACATGATTATAGTAATTTTTGAAAGTCTTGCGTACTTTTATAATTTTTACAAACCACAACGAAACAGTGAATAAGTTAACAAGTTGACCATTACCTGTGGTTCTACACGTAATATGAATTGATTCGCAGTCAAAAAGTTACTCAGGTGGGTGCTTGAAACAAGGTTGCTGCAATGTGTATCAGGAGTGATGTACCTACCCGGCATTTCCCACATGTGCACTGTGTATCAGAAAGATGAGAACAGGCCCTTATTTTTTGAATGACTAATTCTGTGCTGGCACAGCCCAATGCATTCATTATTTTACGGGTGGCACCCCACACCAGACCATTCTTTCTCTCAGCACTTTGGTGCGCATCTCTGGTGACAGATGCACAAATGCCTGAGGCATGGCATGTATCAAAATGATACACACCATGCCTCAGCAAAACCATGCTGTTTTGGTGGGTAGTTTTACTTTGAAAAAACCACCCACCAATACAGCATTGTTTTGCTGTGGACCCCAAGCGGCACGCTGCCGATGCTACTGATTTTGCACTCGGCAGCCGTCTTGTTCAATTGACTGCATCATCCTGATGCACACATCAGATCAGCATCATTCTGATGCTGCATCATTCGTCAAAAAAAAAGGCAAGATGCAGCATCATTCTGATGCACACAGCAAATGCCATATGCATCACTCCTGATGCATTTGCACCATGATCCAGGCCAGAGCCAATTTGCTGTGTTCCGCCATCATCAGCTTCAACTTTTTTCTTTTCTTTCAGACTACCTCATCGTTGGCTCTGATTCAGGACGGATTGTCATTCTCGAATACATTCCTGCTAAGAACGCTTTCGACAAGATTCACCAGGAGACGTTTGGCAAGAGTGGATGCAGACGGATAGTTCCAGGGCAGTACTTGGCCATTGACCCAAAGGGGAGGTCACTTATGATAGGTTAGCAGTTGTTACGACCTCATCGAGTTTGGAAGCGTTCCGATGATAGAGTGTAGATGAAAATATCTCCAAAAATTGTTGCAATGTACCAATGACAAAAAGTCTATCAAATGTGTAATCTCCACAAGGACTCGTGTCTAATTGTGTGCGGTAGCTGTACAGGGAAAGGAAGGGGACTTGGCAGGTGCACCAGTTGAAGATAATTACCCCAGAGCAGGTTTTTGCATGATGCAAGAAAGTGAAAAAATCCTGGGGAAACTTGAGTTAGCGTGGAAAGATTTTAAACACCAGATCAAACTGCCTGTCTTTTGTATGGAAAGGAATGCCAAAAGAATACGGGTGTTGGTTGGCCTAGATATGCTGGTTTTCTGTTCGTTTTTGTATAATTTAGCTGGTGGAAAAAATAATTGTTGTTAAAAGATGCCACCTGTAAAGATCTGACGCCAACCCTGGCTGACCACCATATCGTAGAACTGCGAAAAAAAAGCAAAACTGAATGAAAATTAATCATTTGTCAATGGCTTGCAAGCCAACACCCAATCATTGTTATCGTGTGCTGATTAATGTGCCCTTTTGATTGTGCACTGTTCCTCCCTTGCTCTGGCAAACCCCATTTTCTAATACTGCCTGCAGGGATTGTGCTTGGAACACATTATTTGATACTCCTCGGATGTTTTTCATATTTTGTTTTTGTATTTGTGAATATTCAGGTGCAGTTGAAAAGCAGAAACTGGTGTATATTTTAAACAGGGACGGCCAGGCCCATTTGACCATTTCATCACCGTTGGAGGCCCACAAGAGCAGCACCCTTGTCTATCACATTGTCGGCGTTGATGTTGGATTTGAAAATCCAATGTTTGCATGCTTGGAAATTGACTATGAGGTTAGATTTCTTCTTTTTGTGGAAAAATATCATTCCCTTAAAATAGCTTCCGAAATCCGCAACAAATTTAAAATCATAGCGGAGCAATGCACGGAGCTGTTCCTGGGACTTATTAGGAAAACCCTCCCGAGTGTTAAGAAGGTTCTTAAACAAGTTATCTCTCAGATTTTTGCATAACTTCGTAACAGTTACGGAATGAGCAGAGTGAAGCATGTAACACTTAGACCCAACACAGAAGACTTTCCGGAACAAGGCCGCAAGTCCTGCAGACACATTGGTCTGAAGAAAAACTTCATGAATTAGTGATAACTTTTAAACTTAGGCAGGAATTTCTCCAAGATTTCCATCTTCATCAAATTGTAAATGCTCCTACCAGGATTTCTGACTCAGTGGCCAATACATTAGACCTGTTCTTTCTTCGACCGCTGCAACTTGCGGGAGATGTGGTAATCGAAAAAGGTCTAAGCGATCATGAAATGGTTTATGTTGATCTCAATCTGGACACCTTACCGTCGCCTCGAACATCTTTTTTTGTTCCGAAGTATTCAAAGATAAACTCCGAGCAAACTGAACATTGGCTCAAAGCAGATCTTGAAATGTTCACCAGACTGTCTGATAGACTAACATTGGAGCAAATTTGGAACTATTTTTCTAGCATCGTGTTTAAGCACCAGGCATCCACTCCTTTGATTACTAAAATTGAAAACTCTCCACCGGCCTGGTTCAATAGAGACATTCGAAATTTAGAAAGAAGGTGTAAAAGAAAGTTTAAATTAAGGAATAGGTCTCCACTTGATAGAAATGCCTATGAGATGCTTCTGCAGAAGCTAAATGAGGCCAAAGATACAGCCCAGTCTCGCCACGTTGAGAGGTTGTGTAAAGAGGGAAAGAAAAACAATTTCAGAAAACTTTGGAACCTTGTCTCCTCAAATAAAGGTGGAAAAAAGACTGTTCCAGGACTTCTCGATGAGGCCGGCTACCTAAGGCATTCAAAAACTGATAAAGCCAATCTTTTAAACGAATATTTTAGCCAAGTTTTTGCTCCAGCTACATTTTTAAGTTCTCCCAATCCCTTGGCAAATTTTTATAATGAATCCATGGAGAACATTCTGAGTCATGAAAAGATAGCTAGGTGGATAAAGGCAATGCCAGGTTCAAGTAATCAAACTCCTGATGGTTTTTCCTTCAATTTTGTAAAGTTATTTCCTAAAACTTTTGCAAAATTTCTTTTTATCATCATGAAGAAATCACTGGTAACATGTAAACTGCCTTCTCGGTGGAAACATGCTTTTATACGCCCTATTCCAAAAAAGGTGACTCAAAATATGTAAAATCATATAGGCCAATTAGTTTGACTAGCCCATACTGCAAAGTTATGGAACACATTTTGTCCGACTACCTCAAATCAATTTTGAAATCAAAAGAGTTTCTTCACCCTGCTCAACATGGCTTCCGTTCTGGCTATTCTTGTGAAACCCAGCTCATAAATTTCACACAACAGATTTCTGATGTTCTTGATTCGTCTGGCCAACTGGATGTGGTCTTTCTTGATTTTGAAAAGGCTTTTGACCTGGTTCCCCACTCGGCCCTAGTTCAGAGGTTAGAACGACTTGAACTGCATCCTCTTGTTTTAGGTTGGATAACAGATTTTCTTACTTCACGCACTCAACAAGTGTGCCTTGATGGTGCTTTTTCTCTCTACAAGGCAGTTACCTCTGGTGTGCCGCAAGGTAGTGTTCTGGCCCCCACTCTCTTCTCTATTTTTATTAACGAACTTCACTCAATGGTGAATTGCTCTATGAATTTGTTTGCAGATGATTGTACCATTTCTAAAATTATTAGGTACCCAG
>JASGXE010017659.1:0-32613 GCA_030068105.1 Sinentomon sp. SZTP_YWyxl
CCATTCTCATCTCGGTGTCAGAGACACCAATGATGAGGATTCAAGAGTTTGGATTTTCCAAAAGCTTTTAACGTTGATGTCATTACCTCTTTGTTAAAACTTTTATTTTCTCTGCATTGACAAATCCACTGTTTGAATAAAATTCTTTGCTGATGATGGAATAAGTTGACTCACATCATAGGAATGTTGAAGGCAGCTTGGAGCTTCAAACAGGATTAGATAAGTAAGAGTAATGGCACACAAGGTCTTCGACGACAATAAATTTTAAAAAGTGTCATTTTTTCTTTTACCAACAGCAAACGTGATGTTGCGCTGTATTTCAGTGATGCTAATTTTATCGAATCGAGTAATGAAAGAGCACAAAATCGGAGTTAAATTAACCAGCATATTGGATTGGGCGCCGCACCAGAAAGCTATAGTCTCATAAGCCCATCGGGTCTTTTAATTCGAGAGAAATTACAGGAAATGCTCGACGTGAGGGAACTTTCGAATTTTAACCTTGTAAACATTTAATGGAGTATGCATTCACTGTATGGGACCCATGGCTTGCGCACTATTTTAAATTCTTGGAGATGGTATACATCGGCGTCGCAGCCTTTGTCATGGGAGATCATCGTCGCTGTCATGAAACTCAACTGCGAGTGTTTTACATATATCTAGAGACAAACCTCCGTTTTTGAGTGAATAACTGTCGCAACAAAGTCTGCAAACTTTCCAATTCAAGGTTTCTCGTGAGAAATTTGGGTCCAAACAGCAGGAAAACGGAGAAGTTTTGCAAATAAAGCCAACTCATCACTGCTAAATAACTCCACTCCTCACTCCGAAATATACTCATACGTACGTTTTCCGGGCAGAAGACTTCCAGCGTCTGAAAATACAAAAGGAGAGGCGGTAGAAAATTGGAATAACTCAATAGAGTCAAAAGGAAAAAGTTTTGTCAGTTGTTCTGTCTCTTTTTATCCCAAAGGCATCGGTATTCGTTCTTTGAAGTGGTTTATCTGTTGCATGAAACGATGAACGATGAAAGACATTTTTCTATTTCTGTTAGGTTAGGTTGGGTTAGGTTAGGTTAGGTTGGGTCTGTCTACACACTCATTTTGGACATACTCTATCACATTCTGGTCTTGTCGAAAACATCATATCACGAAATATTCGCGGGATCCGGGATCCGACAATTTCCAAATCTTTTTACCAAAATCATTTGCGCTCCCCGTTTTAGCCATCCTTTTTTACATCGATAATCAAAAGGGAAAAACATTCAGATGTACATGATTAATCGAAATATCCAATTTTCCATTTTTCCGAATGCAAACGGCTATCGTAATGCTTGGCAAGCATTGCAAAGGCAGACTTCTGGTTAGTTATGGACCAATGAAAAGAGAAACGATTGCCAAAAAGGACAGCTAGTAGTGTTCGGGTAGGGGAACAGCTCGAGCAGTTGGGTTTTTTTTAATGGGAGACAGAGCCCAAAAATTTATTGGGTTGGCGCAAGGCTATAAAATAGGGACGCTCAGGCCCCTATAGTATCGCCGTGAAACTAGAACATCTGACAAAATCCCTTGTACACCTTGTTGCAAAAAGAGCTCTACGCTGAAAACTAGCCAAGGCGTTAATATCGCCCACTTTTTGTGGAGACCCAGACGACCAGGGAATATTCTAAAATGGAAAGTACGATGACGAGACAGGCTCTTTTCCTAATTTCAGTTGAGGCTTTCGTTCGATTGCAGGAAATGTTTCCTAAGGCCGATGAAGCTTTAGATTATCGTCTGAAAATTATTCCTCCAGGTCAGTCTGTTGTTAAATTACGAATTACTCCAATGATATACGGAAGCAACATTGGGTAAGTGAGGAGTTCCAAGTACGGGGTAAATTTCCTCAAGCATCCGTCGGTGTGCCTCTGTTTCCGCAATCCTTCAGACATTATTTACGTCATTTACATTTAGACGTTATATGCAGAGATCCCTCGGGACAGTCAACGTACCCGCGCTAAAATGTTTTGCTGACCGTGTGTGCTCTGTTCCGCTACCGAAGTGCTGTCGCCTAAAGTCAGTACAACGTCGTGCCGACAAAATTATGTGCTGGATGTTTGTTTTTTTTGAAAACCATGAGAGAATGGAGCTCCACTGACGCTTCATCTCCGTTGTCTCAAACGTGCACCTGAAACACACCCTTAAAGAGACATATACATTGTCTCAAATATCAATATACCTCAACGTACTTATACAGGTGTTTAATACCTGTAATAATTTATAATAAAATGCAATAGGTACATATTGTGTTGGTCTTACTTCCCGCTTCAATGCTTGCATCGCTGACAGGGAGCGTTTTTCTTATGCGCTTCGTGCATCCATTTTCGGAGCTGCGAGTTGATCGATAGCTATATCTGTTTTTAACCTGCTTACTTTTTTGTTATGATTTTAATTATCGTTTTGACGATTTTTATTGCAATGGAGTTTTACATTGGCGGTTTGCTCTCTCCACCAAAAATTGTTTCGGTATATGCATTAAATTGATATTCAAATATTTAACCCACTTTGTCCTTGTCGAGCAAAAAGCAGCCGATGACTGATTGTACCAAAATAAAGTTCTCAGATCTTTTCGATAAAGTCAATGTGACTTACTCTATCAGACTTGGTAGAGGACGTTTCATATTCCTGAAATTAGGCAAAAGGTATCAATGGGGATGCATGGCATATCGCAATCAGAGAAGCTGTAAACACACCTGACACACAGGAGGCTCTGAGGCTTCGATTAGGCCAGGGGGTAAAAATAGTCTATATCGTAATGGCACGGATAGATTTGTAGACCATCGGTTGCCATATCGAAATTATTAATCGTTGCGATTTTCAAATCATTTGGGAAGAACCCGGCGAAGACTGTCTTCTAGAAATGGACTTTCAAGTAAGGAGTGAATCCAGTGACTGGCTGCATCAGAACGACCATGGGGAAATTTGGTATACGATCCATAAGCCCTTTTCCAGTCATTTTTGTAAACACGTTCTTATGGAATTACAATTGAGATGGAAGTCGTAAATGAAATCAACATCCAGCCTAATTCATATAGAAAGATTCCCCTCTCTCCACGCCTTGGAAAACCGCTGGCAATTTCGGAAGAGGCCGAACAAGTTGTGAAATGCTGGAAGAAGAAATCCAAAAAGCTCGACTGGATTCGAACGGCTATCGAAGTGGGTTGCCTGCAGTTGGCGGTAGTGAACTGGTGATGGAGAGCGATGCTTTTTGAAATCATCCAGGAACAGATCAGCATTGTGTTCTGTATCGGAAGCCACGATTCCGTTGCTGGTAAAAGGTTAGTGCAATCATCCGACGTTCTTCTTTGATTTTAAACAGGTCCATTAGCTAGTAGAACAGGGTGTGTCTGCAAGGCTCATAATATAGATCTAATATAGTTTGCTGTAATTGTCGAATACCTTCTGCTTCACATCGCTAACGAATTCTGGTGAAATGGGAATGATATCTACCTGCTATTGGTTGAGGCCTCCTCTTCACCGTACTTATGAACCGAAACTGGTCTCCATCACCAAAGTCTGCTGTTGTCATGCATGGGAGTTTCGTCTTTCTTCCGGGGGTAACCTATAGACGGTATTGCTGGGGGGCAAGCAGTTCAGGCTTGTCATAGAAAATTAGGTTCCATTGAAAAGACACGCCCGACCACTGAGAATTGTTAGCACTAATGTCTTTAAAGCTGTGTAAAGAAGTGCGCGATGAATGGGAGAAAGAATAGTTCATTTCCACACAAAATCACACACACAAAAATCCACTTGGTTTTCTTGTAAACCTTCAAGTCAGCGTTGGTGAAGCGGTTTGAAGTCTTACTAAAAGAGGCATCACATTATTTGGAATAGTGTTTCTGCATTGGTAAGACATTAAAAAGGATGTCAGCTTCAAGGTGCAAGAGTCGAGTCGTGTTGTGTTGTAGATATAATTGGGTTCCGAGAGCGGTTCTATAAGTCCACTCAGGGGTTGCAGTAGAGCCTCGGGGATCTTCTATTGGGAGAGAACAGTCGGGCATCGAGCTTCAGCGCTATCGTCCCTCATTTCCGGTTGGGAGAAATCCCATTTCCGCTGAGTTGTATTAAAAGGTGCGCGTCAGGGTATCCCCCACGGACGGCTCGCAGGTGCATAACGACAACGTGCATTTGCTTTGTCTCAGGAATGAAAGGGGGAACAAATATTTTGACTCCAAGAATGCATGAGCAAACATCTGTGCATTGCGTGGAACAATGGTGCGTTGTGTGGGAGACACGTCGGAATTTTTTCTTTTGCTTGGGTAGCACGGAATTGGGTGGTATCTTGAGCACTGGGGATGATTCAACTTCCCGTGCTTTCCACGTTGAAAGTTACGCCGCACAATGTTGTGTATAGGTTTTTAAGGCTCCGCTTCGCCAGTTCTGGTGCGTTTCAAGTAAAAGTTTCAAAAGGTGCGGGTTCTGAGCTCCTCCATTTCCGCAGGGTCATAAACAATGGGCAACTGTATTCTGGCTCCAGGGGTGCGTGAGCGAACAACTGACTATTGCGGTTTGGCTCCAGGAATGTGACGGGTAACGAACAATTGAGATTCGTATAGCAGACGGCAAGTTCAAATTTGTACTATCCCACTTCCCGTCTGCATATTGCATAGCACTTCCAGAAGCACTGCTTTTGAAACTGCAAAATTCTTTCGCGGATTGGGATTCGAACCGTGGCTGTTTCTATTCCGGGTCGGTTGCTCTACCGACTGGGCTTACCTGGCAGCCAGCAATTCTCGTCCTTATTTCACCTTTTAAGTGCAGTTCGATCTGTCTGTGTTGACATTTCCTGGAGTCCTTTAGCAGCTTTGAGCGTTCGCGCGACGATGCTGTGGCAAAACTGGGCTTCTCAATTGGCGCCAAAAATAGTTTAAAGAGGCCCGTTACAATGATTTTGCTGTTGTGTTGAAGTACGGCCTCTCTTGTCTAATACTTGTCTTACTTCAACATTTTACTCGCACAACTGGGCCTCTGGCATAAAATTACAATACCATACTCTTCGCTCTCCCATTCCTTTCGTTCCCACTCTAATTTGAATTTGACCACCTGAATCTCTTATCTTTCGGATACCATAACCTCTATGAATGACAATATTCCTTTCATTTGGGGTACTGGATCATCAGTAGGTACCGGTAAATGAGGAGGTGGCGTACGGGAAGTCGTAACGTCACACCTTGTATTTGCGCACTTAAAAATCACAAAACAACAGCTTCCAAGGCACACATCAGGACTCGATATGCGCAGAGACAGACCGCACTTCCACACGACAGCAAAATCCTTCAAACAGGTCTCTTTAAAAGAAAAAATGTCGGCGTCCACCATCGAAATGATGCCATGGGGAAATCCAGTTGGCCAAGTCAGCGATGTGCGATCACTTTCTACTGCAACCTTTCTCCAAAACTGTGAAAAAATCTGAAAAAAGTTCCCAAAACTGTCGCACGTTTCTTTCTCTTTTTAGTTTTTTCACTTCCTATCGGGTTTTCACAGGTGACTTTATGCATTTTCTCCACTTTTCTTTTTTGTGCACTATGGTTATGGGTTTATAACATTTTGTTTTGCAATTTTCCACCTTCTTGCATGTGTTTCATTTTTCAGGTTTCATTTCGATTCAACTCAAGAAGGCAGTTTTCCCCAACACCGCACTCGCCGACTCAAATACGATTCTCCGTTGTTCGCTTCATCACGGCCAAAACACAATAGCCCGTTTACATTCATGCTTTCTTAGAGCCGGAACACAATTGCCCATTGTTCGGGCACTTGCACTCTGGAATCGGGGGAGGTACGAACTATACCTAATAGAAACATGCACTGCGAAACGAACCAAATTAAGCGTAGCGGACCCGAGTACCTTTTTTCGCATTGCGCAGCGAAACGTGCATCACTGTGAAACTCACCGGAAGTTTTGGGGGAGTTGAATCATCCCCAGCGTCAGTCCCCCGAACCCACAACTTACCCACATACTCCCTGTCACCAAAACAAAAGATAAAATTCCGATGTGTCTCGTCCGCACAATGCACCATTGTTCGCTCTGGATTTGGGGTGCTTACTCAGCAAATGGGGGGTCGGATCACTTTTTTCACTGGTTAAGTTCGATTTGTATGGTCCTGAGGAATCCGTTCTGATTCGGTGGGTGGATAATACGGGACACCCTGTATAGGTATGTACACCTAATTCCATTTGAAGATATAAACTGAGAATGCTTCTCACGTTTCCATGCAAACATTCAGCGAAACTTTGATTTCTGTGCCGAATCCCCAGTGAATCCCCAGTTCTCTATCGGCTTTTCAGTGATGCAGGTTTCCATCTAAGCATACTTGCGAGCATTCTCAACTCTTATCTTCAATTGGAATCAGCTGTAGTTTACCACAAGCCCTCAAAACCCCCTATTTCAGGGCCTCGCTCCTGCGGGCAACAGGACTGTCAAACATATGGCAACTTTGGCCCGAGAGGGAGGGTCAGTGGCGTAGCCAGGGTTTTAGTAATGGGGGGCTGAGGGGGCGCAGCCCCAAGTGCGGGGCGTCTTGGGGCAGCCGCCCCCCAGCGGGGGTCGAGGGGGCAGCGCCCCTGGCAGGGGGTTTGGGGGACTGAGTCCCCCAAAAGCTGACGCGTTTCGACAAACTTGGGTTCCCCGCAGATGGCACCTCAAGCCATTTTTCAACACATTGTCATCTGAAATGTGGTTTGATCAGACGGCCATGATCTATTCACATGGTGTGACCTGAAGATGTCGAAAAAGCGTCAGGCAGTTTGGGGTCACCACCCGAAGGCACCACAATCGAATAACCTAAGCTGCGCTTGCTTTGGCCGCTTATGGTCACTGCCACCACTGGCCTTTGTTCATTAAATTTACAAGACATTCCAAAAGATCGAAGAAAATGAGACTGATCGCCCAGAAAAAAAAACAGCTGAAATAATGGCAACAGCCATCGAGAGACAGAATCAGAGAACAAAATTCCAATGTTGGAATGGGCCATGGGGGATTGAATGTTGGAATGGATACCCATTATTTTGGAATAATGCGCACTTTGTTTTTTTTTCTCGACAAAAACTCTAGTTTTTCGATGTGGTCAAAAACGTTTCCTCGTTTTGAACGACACATTACAATAAAAGCACAGCAACCCGCACGTTGGACGGTTTCAAACATGGCAAGCCGGACAAATGACGTTTGCTGAACAGACTGCAGAATAAAGTGCTGTTCTGCTGTCTTGTTCCAATCCGGCTGTTGCACAATACAGCCCACTGCCACAGCAGCAATCGAAACCGCAACTGCCGAAACCCCTGGAGTGGGCAAACTATCACTGCGCTCGGGTGTCGAAAATATTGGCTATCTCAAAACAGAAGCATGAGGTCCCAATCCGGATTCCCTGTGGCAGTGGCTGTAACACACATATTCAAGTGCCATTCGACCACAAGTCACAAAGATCAAAACTCCGCACTGCGCGCGCGTTCACTCCACTTCTGCAACAAAACGAGCCAGGTCGAAAATGTTTCGATCGCCCCTGCACAGCCCTTGACGACAAAGTGTCTCCAGGGTAGAGGGTGACAGAACCTTGTGGCGTCGTGAGGTACCTCACGTCAACGCCACGAGTTTCTGTCACCCTCTCCCTGGAGACACTTGTCAAGGGCTGTGCAGGTCCCGAAATCAATCGAACAGCCGCCACGGACTACGGGGTGCGGCAGAGAAGGATGGCTTCTGGAGCTGTTTGCTCTGCCAACTGCGCGACAACCTGCTCCTGCAGGTTGCACCATACGAATAAAGATACTGGTCCTTATTCATATGTAAAAGGATACATGGTCCTTGTTTTATTCATATGGTTGCCTCGTCTCTTCTTATTCATTTTCTCTCGTCTCTCTCCCTCCTCTCTCTCGCTCCGTGCATTATTGCTTCCTTTTGAGTGGCCGCACTGGACGCAGAGAAAATAAACCCAGCAAGGCTAACCTACCCACGATCAATCTCTCATGACGGAGGTTTTATTTATGCAGGCGATCCGGACAGATTTGCATCACTGCGACTGCATTGTGTTCCTTCAAAATATGCTTGAACGAAATCCTGGAAAAGCATTTCAATTTTATTTTTTCCGCCAAATATGCTTCGGCGGCTGACGTGCTGAGGCGGTGCTGCGTGCGAAGCGGCAGACGACAGGTCTTTGGAACTGTCACCAAATTTGGAAATGAAATGCAAAAAAAGACACAAATAAGAAAAAATGGGCTTCTGTGAAAATAAAAGTTGAGCCCAATCAGAAAAAAAAATTGCTTGTGTTGGCATTTGATTGGATGACGACAGGCAGCGAAAAAAATCGATTTTCCTGGATTTTCGATTGTTTATTTCCATTTTTCCATTGGAGGGGCTGCACTCCGCTTCATAGAGCCCCCCAGCCCCCTGGATGCGCCACTGGGGAGTATCTGTTGAACACACGAATTTTGGTGACACCGAGCAGTTGGTTGGCACAAGTCAATCGGCGTACATCGTCCAGCAGGACGATGTCTTTGGCCATAAACGGGACTTTTTCCCGGTCGTTGAGACACAAATCGGCACACTGATCGGCAGACAACAAGCAGTTGGTTGACAAGCATTTGTATAGGTTTTGTCAGAGACACGGGTGGGCTCCAAACGGGAGTTTTTCCTGTTGGTGACACAGGATTTCCAAGAGGCTGACTGTAAGCAATTTTAGAACAGAAAGAAGTTGGCTGACAACAAGAAATCTGCGTATGCACCCGGCATAAGAAGTACCAAACGAGAATTTTTTTTTCTGTTGGCTAAGCACGGTGTGTGGTTTACAAGCAATTGCTGCATTCTGAACTGTTGGTTGACAAAACGAAATAATGGTGCATCTACCCGTTGGTTGTTTCTTAGTTATACGTACCTGAGCCGGCCGAAGATATGTTGGCCTGAGCCATGTATTGCGTAGCCATTGATAATAAGAAAGGGATAGTGGCCGCATTGTGCCCGCATGTGGTTATGCATGGTCATACAACGGTGCAAAGGTTATGCGCTGAGCAGAACCGATTCTCAGACAGGTAGGCCAATTCGGGGTCAGAACCACCTGAAACAAAGCCGCTGCCTGCATTGTAGCAAAATGTTTGATTCACATGCTGCTGAGGGTACATTTTATGCTCAGAGCGTGCTGTGTCATTTTTTTCATCACTTTTTTTCCAACACTCCAAGCGCACCCATTTCCTAACCCTTGGAAACGTGGAATGCCGTGAAATAAAAATGCTCGACAAGAATTTGACAATCGCCCTGCATCAGTGGACAACATAAAACGAGTTGGTAAAAGTCCCAACAAGAATCACATACACAGCATCAAGGTGACAAACAACCAAGTGAAAAACCCGTAACTTCAAATTTTCGAACTGACGTCTTTATCGCATACCTATTCTGTTTGCAAATCTTTGCACTTAAGTCAAAGTTTGGGACACCCTGTTGCATACGTCAAGATGGAGTTAGGATTCCAGATAAGCTACACGTCCAGCGTGTCCCGGTAGCGCAATCGGTAAAACGTCGCCCAACATTCCGGTTCGCGGATCGATTCTGATTTACGGCTATAAGCGCATACGAAATCTGAAAACAAATGGCGGACCATGGAATTCTCTGCTGTTGCCGCAGTAAAATCACTCTGAAATCTGTTGCAAATTGCCATTTTTCCATCCACCATCAGCAAAATTTACTGAAAATCGACTGCGCACATTACTAATGATGCGCACATTACTAATGAAGCCACAGTAAAATAAATACAGTCTCACTCCAAAAACTGCTGCAAGCCATTCCTGTTTCCCTGAACGTTTCCACAATTCGGACACTATCATTCTGAAATTGTTTTACTGCTGATTCATTCTCCATAAAACAGTGAATAGTTTTACTGTTGGGAAGTATATTTAGACCCTGCGGTTGAAAGTCAGGAAAAAAACTTAGTGATGAAAGCAGTAAAATTGCTATAGCCACGTTTACTGTTGTAAAATTACTGACGATTTCAATGGTATAAAATTGTTGGCTGTATCCACAGTGAAGTTAATGCGATTTGTTTTACGTGCATCACCACTTGCGGAAAAACTCAGCAGAAATGGGATGACCCCAGATGTGCGGACGGGATCGCTGCGGGAACGGCAGCGCGGTAGTCCGTTTCCACCGGGCAAATTACGGAAATTATTAGGCGGCAACCTACATCGATAATCATAAAAAAGGTTCGATTGTTGTAAACACTTGTTGAACTTATCGTTAATCAGAAGGGTGTAGACAAAATACTTATTGCTTTTGTTGATCGGAAAGTTGAATGAATGAATACCTTTAATACCCGTGAGCGAACACTTACTCGAAAAGAGTATTGGATAACTCCGCATCTTCGAAGGCAACATAATTATCGAAATTCGTTTGAACATCCTGAACATTCGTTATCAACCCGTTGTCATCATATACCTTATCCACTTGTCCATAGAGAAGACACCAAAACAGTCTTGCTGCAGTTGGTACTGTGGAATGCGGATGCATGAGAATGTGTCAATTCAGTAGTTTTTGGATAATGCGGGACAACCATTCTAGAAAGTACTCTGCTCTACATGAAACTTTTGTGAGAATGCCATATCTTATTTCTTCTCGGATTGACATATATTCCCGTTACTCTCCTTTCCACACCTGTCCAGCCAGCGTGTAATCAAAACCAATATCAATAACACGTTTTTGCCAAAATTTTGACCCCTTTTCTTATTTTGTAATGCCATGTACCGCCGCGGCTGAGCTCAGGTGACTTGAGCCCCGCCCTGAAAATCCCAAACATTCTGATATTTTGCAAAACGAATGCACCGCAATGCAGGAGGTTTCAGTCGCCATGCAAAATACGACGTTTGCGCCCTTCTCGTTGTGTAAAGAATATGTGAACACCCTGTACCTATACAACGTAGAAAGTGAATCTGTTCCAGCAGTGGAATACATCGGTTCAAAAACCCCCGAAAGGTCTTAGACCCACAGTAAATAAAATCATGGGACGGCCACTACATGCAAAGCACAATAATAACGATTTCGCAATTGCACATTTCCATCTGACATTTCAACAGAAAATATTCAACTCTCAAAGGTTTTAGCGAAACAGTATAATCTATCTCAGGAGGGTTATTGATTTCATAAAATCAGCGTGTCCGAATTTCATTGGACTTTTTTTTTCATGGGAAATCGGTCATCGACAACAAAGCCACGAATGCCATCAACCATTTGGGATTCTAGGTTAATTAATTGTCACCCCAGATGTTTCAGCACAGAAGGCCACATTTTGTTCATGGCTTATAGGGCACTGGACACACCATACTCCAGAACTAGAATCACGGTCCTCGCACGCACCAGGAACAATGCGCTCCACCATATCATATGGGCAGTCTTAGAAATGAGATCCACCACCTCAGAAGTCGTCACGTCACCGACACTATCAAACATTCATTTGCATCTCGACTACGATATCTGAAAATAAGTGCACCGCAGCGATGTTCGTTCGAGTTCATAGAAGAAAAGAGGATGCCGCTGTGATCGTAAATAAAGCCTTGCACAGTTGTGACGTCAATGTAATACGACGACGTACCTACGTCCGTTGCTTTCACAGATGTCAAATACACTTGTACATTTGCAGGAAACTGTGCAGGCGGCAGAAGTTAATGCGCCAGGTTGCAACAATGATCTCTAGAGGTATCAGATTTTGACCTCTGCTTTAAATGAGGATCTTTACTTTCTTCATGGTTTTCACATCCATGAACAAGAAATTCCATTTCCACTATAGGCCGGCAATAACTTAATGGCTATACATTAACGATCTCCTATATTTTACTGAGACATGTAAATTTGACATGTCTTATGGTCGCACATATATGTATTTCGAGTAAATTCTTAACATTGTGTTCTCACTTACAGTCTTTTTTGAACGGGATGAAATAGGTACTTCCCTTGCTGTTCCTTCGAATGGCGCCTGGGTTCACCTTAATTTGTGTCCCCGCCTTTGCCACCCCCTTTGTCGCCACCTTTTCTATGTCAAATCCGTTTGCGGCAAGACTCTTGGCTGGACTTCGGAGAATAAAATTTTTCATTATCTTCTTAGGATATTCGTCAGGCATCTCTCCGATGGTGACATCAAAGAGATCTTTTTCATTCTTCTTCACGAATCTGACGATACGGTTCGGGAGGCAAGCCTTGCGATGCCTCTCCACATGATATACAGTGCCGAAACCATCCACGTTGGAAACGTAGAGCGTGGATGTTATGCAGACCAGCAGAAGCACCTAAATACAAACGTTTGTTTTATTTTTCTTTCGATTTTTCAGGTTGGATAAAAACACTTGTTTTCTTTGGGAAAGGGGAATTGCTAACCATTTAAAGCACCATGTATAGTGTATACGTGGAGGTTTTCAGATTAATATCTGTTGTGATTTTGAGCCCTCGTGTTAGTGTTTGGTCCATAGTGAGAACGGCACAAGCCACGAAGCAAGCCACAACCAGCGCCGCAGTGCTGAACGTGACGTGAAGCGGTCATACGTGCATGTGAGTAGTGGAGTAAACATTTGGTGGTTAATTTTTGGATTGCGAAAGTGAGTAAATGTTTCGCAGTTGTGTTTGCGCCAAGTGATGTATTAAAATCTGCCTGAAATTCATGTGAATGAATGAATCGCCGTACAATAATTGTAGAGTTGTCCATACATGGTGGCCCAAAAAAACTACACTGAAAGATTGATGTGAAATTGCATTACATATATCTGTTTTTAACGTGCTCTTCGTTTGTGTTTTAGATCTCCCATTCAGAGCAGACTTTACTTTCGTGTTTAGCTGCTTGTTTTCTTGAGATAACTGTTTCAGTTTAGCGATACTGAGAGAGCATTCGTGGTCAAACGCTGCTGTCGCAGTTACGGCACAGGGCAGAATGGCGGACCCAGCATTGCTGTTGTTCAAGCTGCTTTCCAGCAGCAATTCCAAAAAGCGCCACCAACGAACCACACAGTTCTGAGTCTTGTGGTAAACATCCGCTCCGTCGACTCCGACCGAAACCAGAATCCTGGCCGATCGAGAATCCTGGCCGATGGAGGAAAGTGTCATTGAAGCCCGTGGAGACCCGTCTGAAGAAAAGCGTCAGGATCATGTCGCATAAAATGGGCGTGTCAAGGGTTAGCTTGCAGCGGATTCTGCGCCAGACAGGAGTGTTTTCTAGGGCTGTGCGATTCGATTCGAAGATTCGAGATTCGCTTCGATTCGAAGGAAAAACGAGATTCGAAGATGATTCGAGATTCGAACTTTTGGGATTCGATTCGAGAGGATTCGATTCGAGAATTTTGTGGGATTCGAAAAAAATTAAAACTTCTGCCTGCAGCACCAAAATGCAAATGGCAACAGCCAACATACATTCTGTGATGGAGAATCAGGAATTGCAATGATTTCGAAGAAAGCCAGTAGTCGTGGGACTGTGCGACTATTGATTCGATTCGAAGATTCGATTCGAAAATCTCGAATCTTGGACGATTCGATTCGAAATGATTCAATTCGAAACTGGGCAATGGATTCGGTTTCGATTCGAGATTCTAACAACATGGATTCGATTCGAGGGATTCGATTCGAGGGATTCGATTCGAATGCCGATTCGCACAGCCCTAGTGTTTTGTTACAAAATTGATGTGCATCAAGCTCTGGCCCCAAATGAGTTCGCGCTCCGCCGTGCTTTTTGCGACCAGACTCTCACCCGAGAACGCCAGAACCTGGATTTTGACCTCCACAATTGCTGGTTTACTGAAGAATGCCACGTGCATCTTAGCAGCCACGTTAAACGGTCAAAATTATTTCCTGGAAATCGAAAGAGCTGGTGAATGCATCAAAAACCACTCCACCCACAACGGATTATAAGGCCATCTTCCGGATATCCCCACTTATTCTCCCGGAATTGCGGCAGAAAACATTAGCAGTTATCCGTGCCATATCCCAGCCAACGCTCGCAGCAGTTTTCGCCTACCTGAAAAACCGCCTGGCCAAATGCCTCCAAGCAGGACAGCATTTTGAAGCATGAAACCTTCCAGACGAAACTATCGTTGCACTATACGCTCTTCTACAGCTTGTCAGAGCAGTCATTCGAAGTTAAAAACAGCTTTAATCATCCACATTTGTCATCAAACTTTCAGTGTAGTTTTTTTGGGCCACCCTGTACTCGTGCCTATGGTAAAACACCGCTGTGATCTTAACCAGAAATTTTGCATTTGCCTGAGGCCAATGAAATGCATGTTTTTGAAAAGGTGACTCCCTCAATTTCATTTATGACAGAGTGCGTATCATCTTAACAGATGACTAACATAATCGGCTATACCGAAACACCTAACAATCACAAAGCAGGATATAAAACGTAGACTCCGCGACAGTCATATACCTATCTGGCAGCAAACAACAGATTCCACAAAAACAACAATCAAGGAGTTGGATGTCACACGCGATCTTCAAGGAAATTGAGTCACCCATTGCATAATTCAACATGATGACCGAAATACAAATCTTTCAGCTGCAAAACCCCATTCAATACGGAAAAACATAACGATCACCTGCCGAACGATCAAAAATATATAACGGAAACAGATCAAATTTTGGCAAAATAGAATTTGTTGACCTCGGAGAAGTAAACTCGGCAATGACGACTTGCACTACACGCCCCAACAAGTGGTACAATCTTCGGTCACGATCACAAAACTGAACCACACTCATAAACCTACAACCTTTAAATAGCCTTTACAGTTTGAAAAAATTCCTTCGGGGTTCTTTGCTCATGAATCTTCCATGTGAAATACTTGCGAGCCAGTTTATAAGTTGCCGGTCTCATACCAGCAACTTTTTTGTTCCGATGATAAAGTTAAACACACGCTTTCATTCTTTTTTCCGAACACCCTTGGAATACCCTCCCCAAGGACTCTAATTTTATTTGAAATCCTCCTGCTCTTTAGAGTTCAACTTCATTACTCAATCTCTTGGCAATCCGCATTACGTAATATTTGTTCATTTTTGCCATGAGCTTTTTCCCTCTCTCTCTCCCTCTTTTGTTACGTTTTTGAACGTCGTTTAATTTCCTTGTTTTTTTTCCTTATGTGTAATTTGATGTGATTCTATCTTTGAATTTACATACAAATTACAAATACAAATACAAAAACCACAAAACATTTACTGCAGAATGGTATACCACAGCAATCCAAGTTAAATATCAAAATCACAACAAACTACTTCAAAAAACTTCTTTGCGGTCGGAGGTGTTTTATCTTGGGTAACAATCCCCCGTTGATTATTTTAATTGTTCGATTTGATTATCCATGGTGTAATTCAGGACAAGCCCGGAACTGCGCTCCGCTCAGGCCGAAGCAAAGAAATGATCCCGAAGGCGTGTCAAGAATAAGCTGATACGCATTTCGCTCTCTCGGACTGTTATGCTGCACTGTGGGCACAAACGCAAAACACTTTATTCCTTGCTGGGACGACATGAGGCGGAACGACATGAGAATCCAAATCAGTGCACGATCCACCAGCGTCTGACTTGCTTTCAGTTCTGAACCAAACATATGATGGATATAGGGTAGGTATACCGATGTCTACTTAATCAGTTTTTGTGGCATTGTTTCCGTGGGCTTTTCTTTTTCTTTCACACATCATCGAATTCCCACAATGGGATGTTGGGATGTCAAAACTTCAACAAAACGGACCTTTATTTTGGGCCACAGTGTAAAACACCCATAACATTTAGATGGATGTGTAGGTAGGTAGGTACTGTCTCGGATTTTCTTTTAGACAGAACACAAAATAGTCGTTAGTTTCCCGTCAAACACCAGCTTTTCCTGCCACTGCATGAACTGCAAGAAATCGCGACCGACACGGCAAAAAAGTTGATATAAGGCCGACTTTGGCGCTTGACGCGACGCCACCTTTTTGCGGTTTTGTTCAAAAACCGAGAGCGATTGCTGTCATGTTTGGCGTGAAATTGAAGGTTATTAAATGCTCTTAAACAAAGTCTCCGAGGGACCCCATACCATATAGCTTTTACCGTTTTCGATATCCGAGGCAAAACAATCGCTGAATCAAACCAAGAAATTTGCAATCGTAAAAATTGCATTTCTCGTTCCACTGGCATTGCACACATTTTTGTGTGTCCTTGATATGTGGATATGGAATGTGGATTCTGGGTTTTGTCCTCTTTCCAACGTCCCACACAATTTGAAATCCGATGGGAACTTTTCGAGAAATCTGGAAAAATCCAACACGGCGCCGCACTCGCACTGAAGTCCATCCAGTGTCTGTTCTGGAGTCTCATCTTCAGCAGCGCCGCCCTGGAGGAGGGAATTTTTTGATATCACTCTTTTGCATTGTGGGATGCGCGAGTGCTTTTACTTTTTAGATCAAATCATTGATTCAACCCTCTCCTCACCTTTGCCATTTTGACGATGTTTTTTTTTCATCAACTGACTCCAAGTTTCCAATCTATGCTCTAGTTCCGGACATTCGCCTCAGAAAAAGTAGACCTCTGCCCTGATGATACTGCGGAAGATGAGCAGTTGAAAGATCTTGAGACGGGAGAATTTCCAAAAAGAATTTCGAGCACTGGCAAGAAAAGATACAAAGTTAGCCTAATGGAAAATTTAATAACCCAGCACTTGCAAAGCCTTCAACCGTCTTACCGGCGAATAATTCTGTGAATGAATGCTGCAGGAGGACGTCCCGGCGATGAGGAATGTGGTCCTATCAACCCGCAACCAATTTGCACGGTCCACACCTTTGGAGAGGTGCGTGCTGGGTTGGGTCGGAGGCAACATGCCCCTGCGCAAGTTTTGGGGGCCCAGACAAAATTCAGCGCTGGCAAAGAATGGCATTAGCTCATGCCACTCTGTTGAGCACGCTGACGCGTTGAGGGTTTGTGGGCACTCAGGGAGGGACCATTGAGGGGCCGGGAAGGGGAGCGCCAAACCCAGGGCAGGAGGCCTCCTCTGTTGGAGGAGGGGAGGGGCACCCTTAGCGCGGGAGGGAGGGTAACATACAGGCGTGCATCCTAGCGTAGCGGGTCAGAAGCGGACCCTCTGAGCGGAGAGGGAGAGAGGAAGGTGCACCCTACGTGTAGCGAACGAAATCTCCTTTGGCAGGCGAATGACGCGGCGGTGGGGGACGCGGATGGAACGTTTGACTCCAGATTCTTATCGACGAATATGGCGATGTCCGGGTCAACGACCCGTATATTTGTTTTGAGGAATTACAGATAGTTCAGTTGCTATCGCTTAATCCTCAAGCGCCGCTAAAGGGTCATATACGAACATGAGGAAGATTCATCAATGACTCATTCTCACCTTGAAAGTATGCAACCCGGATGTTAAAGATCATGGCCAAGGATGCTAAAGGGATGTTCAAGTCAGTGACTCGGATGTTCGAGGTCCCGATCTCTTTTTAACTGTGATCGCTTTTTTAAAAGTGTAAGCTTATTTAATGCCAAATCAACCATTGACCTCTCTCCCTACCACAGCTGACAGCTTGTTGTCTGCCTACTGCTCGGTGTTCCCCAAATGTTTGGACTCCCTCCGATGACTAGGTAGCGTTCCCATGCACCGACCGAATATCATTCCTGTTTAGCACAAGTTCTCACTTCTAATGATTATAGGTAAGTGAAGTATCTACCTAGTTGGATTATACGACCTCCTTGATTAAGAGGTACCTATTGCTCATTATGGCGCCACGTGTTCCACGTCTGAAGAGGAGTAGACAATATTGACCCAAGTAAACTTATGCAATTTTAAAAGAAGATACCACTAAATTAATTGCTCGTGAAAAGGACATCCTGAGGGCACATCAGTAAGTAAGCGTTGGCGTGGACACTGGGCAGCAGTCCGATGTCAGGTAGGTAGGCAGTTGGCGGCGGACACCATGGCCAGTGGGCAAACAGATTCTCGGCAGTAGGTGGAGGTGGACACCAATCAGCAGTAAGCTGAGAGGCTTGTTCCACTTTTTGAATGAATCCAGACACCTAACATTTAACAAGCAACATACATTGCACAAACATCGCAACACGTTTCTGACATCAACATCAATGTCAAAGCTAAAGTCAACTTCAAATCCAGCATCTGAGCTTGATGCTCCTGAAAACGCCCTCCACTTCGAACCCCCCTTGCAGGATGGACCGAACGCCAAGAAATAATTCATGTGTGGATTCTTCACCGGTCGCCCTGGCGCAAGGGAATGCTGTTTCTGTTGATGCTCTCGCTCTCTGTGAGAGCTCAAGTCATGTTATTTCAGCTGGCGACACTTCTGATGAAAATCGTCGGACTTCTTTAGCGTCCCCTATTTCAAGGGACTGCGGCCGAGGCCGGATTGTTTGGATGCCTGACTTTAGAGATGCTGCAGTTCCGTTTGGGGGAGGCCATGGGATGCCTTCTTTTTCTTCTGGGCTTGTTGACACTCCCCATCGGCTGGTTGGGCCTTTCACTCATGCAAGCACTTTTCGAAACAACATTCAATGTGGGATTCACAACGATCGCCAGCACCAAATCCCTCTGTCCACTTTGTCCCTTCTTAACGTTAATTGCCAGTCCCTTAACTCAAACCTTAATAAAGTAGACCTTCTTGAATTAGCATATAAAGAAAAATCTGAGGTTATTTTTGCGACAGAAACTTGGGTATCATCGAACTGCTCAAATTCTGAAGTGTTTCACGCTGGATTCAAATTGTTCCGACAAGAAAGAGTTTCCCAATCGCATCAACTGTCATATGGCGGAGGGGTAATGCTGGCTATTTCTGATAGCATTGCGTCTGCGCCGCTTCCGTCGAATCATGACATCTCCTATGGGGGCGTACTTGATGTGACCTGGTGTCAAATCAAGTTTTCTAACCAAACATTCATTTTAGGATGTGTGTATTTGTCACCATCCGCAGACCACACTGCGATATCGGAACTGCGTAATTGTATTTTAAATGTAATTAATCTTGATACAAATAATCTTGATATAAATAATCCTAGAATTAGTAGTCCCACTAAGTTTTGTAAAAATGTTATAATTGCTGGTGATTTTAACCTTCCCGGAATTAATTGGGTCACTCCCGAAAATCTCTCGGGCTCTTTGAAAAATGCATCTTTCCTCTCTCTCATTTTGGATGCTGGGTTGGAACAACTTGTCATCGAGCCGACGCGCTTCAGCCGAAATGGAACGCGCAATACTCTTGACCTGTTTCTGATCAATTTTGAACCGTTTGAGAAGAACATATCAGTTGTTGCTGGAATTTCCGACCACATGGCCGTTTCACTAAAACTTGATTTTAAGATTCCGCTCTCAAGTTCCAGTGCTTATAAATTCACGAAGACGTTTATTAATTACAATCAAGCGGATTGGGATGGCTTCTCAGCCATACTTTCAGACAACCTTTTTCTTTTCACCGAGCTGTCACGCAATGAGGATTGCAATGAGCTGTGGACTTTTCTACACAACGTCCTGCTTTCACTTCTGGAGCAAATTCCGAAAACATGTAAAACGATTGATGTCAGGTACCCGTGGGTAAACGCTAAACTTAGGTCCTTGCTTCGGCTGAAGCGTCGGAGGTTCAAAACAGCTTGCCTTTATCCGTCCGATGAGAATTGGGAAAAATATTCCGGAACCAAGGAAAACGTTTCCAGTCTCAACAACTCATTGTTCATGCAGTTTATTGAACGGTCCGTACAAACGCCATTTTCTCGTCGCTTCTGGGCTTACCTTCGCCAGAAGAGGAAGGGATCATGTTCCATTCCAGTGCTTTTATCTGGGGATGGGACATTGCTATCTGACAATGTCCAAAAGGCCAACACTCTGGTCTCTTCTTTCCATAACAACTTTGTGCTGAGCAAACATTCTTCAATTGCTCTCCTCCCTTCGGTGCCGGAACATTCTACCAGTTGTGGGTCAGGAACGGATTTTTTACAGTTATTTTATTATTATTATTATTATTATAATTCAAAAGCAGCAACAATGCATGGGCGCTGCAACAATCACACACAAACAAAAATGAAACATGATACACAATGAAATGACACACAAACATTCAAGACAGAAAGGCATAGCACCACTCACGGACGCTGAGTCCAACCCGAAGCAGAATGCCGCTGGGGTCGCCGATTGCAGATCTCGAAATTCTCCCACCGCAGCAATCACAAGATGGAAACCAACTGCTTGGCATCAGTCGATCGAATAACACTCCACAACGTGCGGATCCAGCAACCAGCAGCCCCAGCAACTCTCCGCCCCTGACCAAACCCAACATGCGAGAGTGATGCTATGCAATAACGCCATGTCAGGTAAAAAGGTTAAAAGGAAAGTAATTGATGTCAATCCAATGTGTCAGAAGGTAAAACAATGGCAGTAGGTGAATTTGGCAGCCGGGAAAGTTTTAATGACGTTCTTCTGATAAGGGCAGCGTCAGCGGGCAGTCTGTTCCAAGACAGAATTGTCTTTGGAAAAAAGGAATGGAAAAAAAAGTTTCGCTTGCATGTTGGAAGGAACAGACTCAGGCCATTATCAGTGCGTCGCTGATTAGGTTTGATCCCAAACTCAGGGGGGAGGTAAAAATCAACGGTTCCAGCAATCATATCACTCAACAGATTCAGACAGTGGACATGGCGCCTGCTTTCGAGGGTTGCAAGATTAAGTTCTTTTAGCATGGCCGTCACGCTAGCAAACCGATTAAAATTTCCTGTAATTGCACGGGCTGCTCTCCTTTGGACTTTTTCGAGAGCATCAATTTCTATTCTTTTACTGGGATTCCAGACAGCACATCCGTACTCCAAAATTGGAAGAACCATAGACACATAAGCATGCTTTTTTCTCGCAGGGGAGGCTTGCTTTAAATTTCGCAGGATGTAACCCAGTTGGGAAGAGGCTTTGCTTATTACGCCAGAAATATGTGCATCCCAAGATAAATCATGGCTTAGGACAACGCCGAGGTACCTGAAAGTGGGTACCACCTCAAGTGAACAGCCAGCAATGGTGTATGGTATGGAAAGAGGACAACACTTTCTGTCAAAAAGAACTACTTTGGATTTATCACAATTTATTTTCATTCCCCATTTGACACACCACTCGGATATTTTCTCAAGATCAGTCCTTAAAATTGAACAGTCTTCTGTGGACAGAACAGGTCTATATAACACAATATCATCAGCGAACATTCGTATGGAAGAGTGTAGGCCATCAGAAATATCGTTTATGTATATGAGAAATAACAGTGGTCCAATGACGCTGCCCTGTGGGACACCGGAAGTAACATCGCCAGCAACAGACAAAAAACCCTCAACTGAAACCATTTGTTTTCTATGACTTAGGAAGGAGGAAATGATGTTGATTAGGAATACGGGAAAGTTCAGTTGATGCAGTTTAGAAATTAGCTTAGCATGGGAAACCGTGTCAAAGGCCTTAGCCAAGTCCAAAAAAATTGCATGCACTGGGGCACTGTTGTCAAGGGATTTAGCTATTTCGTGAAAAAAGAGGACAAGTTGTCCCTCACATGATCTACCAGCACGAAACCCAAACTGGTTGGGATGAAAAAAATTAACACTGTCAAGATATGTTAAAACTGTGGAGGAGAGTATACGTTCAAAAAGTTTAGAGGTTATGCAGGTAAGTGAAATGGGACGATACCCGTCAGTCAACGTAAGATTTGCACCTTTCTTCGGAATTGGGGTAATATGAGCCCATTTCCAATCATCTGGAATGGCTCCCTGCTCAATAATCAAGTTAAAAAAGGCCGTCAGTGCCGGAGCCAACGCAGGAGCAAGCTCCCGAAGCACCCTGCCGGGAATTTCGTCCGGCCCTGGCGGCTTCTTCAGCCTGATTTGAGCAAGGAGCTTGAGAACCCCCCGGCAATTGACTATCAACGCAGGAAAGTCATCAAAAGGCAATTTTCTTGAATCAAGCCCAAGTAACGGGGAGACATCATCATCCGAGTCGATGGAAAAGACACTACAAAAGAAACGGTTAAGTGCTGTGGCCTTCAAAATGGGGTTGGTACAGATGTTCCCGGCAGAATCAAAAATGGTAGCTAAACTATTATCTCTTCGCAGACCTTTAAGATATTTCCAAAATTTTCTGGAGTGGTTGGTTTCAACGGAGTTTTCAATGAACTTATCAAACAAAACAGAATTCAGGGTGGAACACTCTTCCTTGATCGCGCTGAAAGCAATGCTATCCTGGACAAGGCCACTCCTTTTAGCTTTAGAACAGGCCCTGCGTTTTCTGCGGAACAACCTTGCCAATTTGTTATTCACCCATGGAAACTTCGAATCAGTCGCTTTTTGCCTCTTGGAAGGGATCTTAGCCAGCATGTCTAATAGGGTGTGTTTAATGGTCAGCCACACATCATTGACAGAGCGAATTTTAATACTGGCCTCAGAAAATAGCGGGTTTGTCAGGAGTGAAGTGTTGAGTGCATTCCAGTTAATAAGAGAATAATTGGGAAAGTTTAGCACTCTGGTTTTCTTTTGTGTTTTTATGAACGCTGGTTCCCATTTTAGATTCAAAAGGACTGACTCATGATCCGAGATTCCAGGGACAGTCACTGCATCCAGCAAAGGGGAATCAAAATTTGTCAAGGCAAGGTCAAGACAGTTAGCAGAGCTAGCTGTGACTCGGGTTGGCATCTTAACAATCTGATTAAGGGAGAAGGAAACAATAATTTTTTGAACAAATGCATCATTTGCTGTCATGGCGCGGGAACAAGAGTTAAATGGATAAGCAGGACAATTAAAATCCCCACATATTAAGACTCTATGGTTGCTTTGCAAATGACACGAAATTGAGTCAAACAGTTCGTCAAAAGCTCCATGACCCACTTCAAGGTTTGGCGGCAAATACACACAAGCCAAAAACAAAGGTAAACCATCGGGTAGCAGGACAGAGCACCAGACGGCCTCCAAATGGTTAGTTAACATTGGAGTGAGGTCATCAGGCACACCTGTTAATTCATCCCTAACACCAATTAGTACACCGCCGCCACGTTTTATCGGGCGATCCCTGCGAAAAATTTTGTATTGAAAGGGCAATACTTCAGAATCAGAATGATTTCTTGAAAGCCAAGTTTCAGTTAGAAAAATTATTGCAATATCGGAATTTTGAAGAAAATCACTCAACTCACAACGCTTGCTCAAGCTCACAATGGACCTACAATTAGTGATGCACATTTTTAGAGAATTCGAGCTCATGTGGCACTTGACATTAGAACTGGGATTGCAAGGAAGAGCCACGCAAGCAAGTTGAGACCCATCAATAGCGCCAGAAGGCGTGGATGATGAAGGAGTAACTGACATATCAACTGTTGCAGAAGGCAAAAAATATGGATTGACAGTAGCTGATCTCGGTGGCATCCCTGCCCCCACCATCGCAACTGAAGAATCAATGCTGGCCATCCCAATCCTGCTGCTGGATTGCACTGCAGGAGCAAGAAAGCGAACATTGACCGCAGTTGGGATGGGTGAGGAAGGTAGCCCCAAAAGTGCATTTGCTGAAATTGGTGCTGAAACGGTTTGGAAAGAAGACATATCAACTGTTGCAGAAGGCAAAAAATATGGATTGACAGTAGCTGATCTCGGTGGCATCCCTGCCCCCACCATCGCAACTGACACTTTATGAGAAAGTGCCTTTTCACTTTATGAGAAGCACTTTATGAGAAAGTGCCTTTTCATTTTAGCAGCCCATCAATATTGTATTGTATTGTATTTAATATTTCAGCTTGCGATATAAATGCAAACATTTTGAAAGAACAAAAATGACCAAACTTAATAACTGAAAAGGCGACTAACGATTGTACACAAAATCAGTAGGGCATCAAGCAATAGTTACAAGAATAAGAACATTTAGATGGAGTTAACCTCTGATAGCAGGAGAATTTCTGATCAAATAAAAGTCCTTGGGCAGAGAATTCCACTCCCGAAGGGTTTTCGGAAAAAAAGAATGGAAATGAGTGTTCAGCTTCACAGTGGGAACCAAAAACTTGTTAGCATGAGAGCGGCTACCATTGAACTGACTCACTCGAACTTCATCTGGAAGAGGAATTAGCAGGGAACCTCTAAGGATCTTTTTTAGGGTGCTAAGACGTCTATCCGACCTTCTCTTAAACAGGGGTGAGAGCCCGAGCTTACTGAGCATAGCGGTTACACTGGATGTGTAGCCATAATCGTTCATGATAAAACGTGCAGCACTTCTCTGTATCTTTTCAAGAGCGTCTATGTGACTCACAAGAAAGGGATCCCAGGCACAGCACCCATATTCGAGAATGGGTAGAACAGACGTTTTGTAAGCCATTAATTTGATATTTTTATCAGCGTGCACTAAATTACGACGTATTACTCCCAAGGCAACTTTGGCCTTATTGACAACTGCATTGATGTGTGAACCCCAGTTCAGAGTATTAGTTAACGTGACACCAAGGTAACTGAATTTGGATACATTGGGGATGGGCGTCCCAGCCAATGAATATGTCCTCTTCGGCGTGAGGTTGCCTGGCCTAATTGATCTGAAAAATGTGATTGAGGCACATTTTCCCACATTTATTTTCATTTTCCACTCATCGCACCAATTTCTAATCTTTAGTAGGTCCGACTGCAATGCTTCTTGCGAATCGTGACCAAGATAAGGACAGTACATAACTAAATCATCGGCAAATAACCGAGCGACACAACTTAATCCATTTAAAATGTCATTGATATACAGCAAGAAAAGCAATGGCCCTAACGAACTTCCTTGTGGTATCCCTGATGATAATATCAATATTTCATCAGATAAGCACTCTCCCACGGAGACAAAGGCCCTTCTGTTAGACAGATAAGATTCAAGAAGTGCCACCAGGGGAACAGGCACCTCATAATTAGCCAATTTTTTCAGCAGGAGCATATGATTTACCCTATCAAAGGCCTTTTCAAAATCAATAAAGACAGCATCAACTTGCACTTTTCTCTCAAGGTTGAAAGAAATGTCATGAACAAAGCTAATCAACTGAGTTTCACAAGCTTTTTATTCTGAAATCCATGCTGGTGGGGATGGATTATTCCATTGCTGATTGCAAAGTCAGACAGAGCAGTGGTTAGCAGTTTTTCAAAAATTTTTGGAGCACTGGAAATAAGTGAAATGGGCCTATAATTCAAGGGGTTAGAATTGCATCCTTTTTTAGGAACCGGGATAATGGTTACTTCCTTCCATTGATCGGGAAAGGTACTTGTGTGCAGTATCCTGTCAAAAAGAAGATGAAGATATGCTGCGAGGGCAATATTCAAGTTTTTAAAAATTAAAAACTTGAATTGTATATTAACGTTTGTATATTACGAATTGTATATAACACGTATTGTATATTAAAGGCCTTGACTGCCATGAGTAACAACAAAGGCCCTGGGCATGACAAAATTCCAATCGCAATTCTGAAAAACCTTAAACTACCCCTCTGCCGATATTTGGAAGTTCTTTTCTCCAAAATAATTTCAACAAGTTCCTTTCCGGATCACTGGAAGAAGGTTAATATCTGTGCCGTTCCGAAAAAAGGAAATCTTGCCGACCCAATTAATTACCGTCCGATATCGCTGATTTCTGTTGTACCTAAATTGTTTGAGAAATTATTGTACAATTTGATTTCTGATTTTTTTTAAACTCATGACATTATTCATCCCAGACAGCACGGTTTTCGAAATTTTATGTCATGTGAAACCCAATTGACTGAGCTGGTCTTTGACATCTCATCCAATTTTGAGAAAAAATTCGCTACCTCCGCTGTCTTTATTGACCTAACAAAAGCTTTCGACTATGTTGATCATTCACTGCTGATTTTGAAACTCCACAAACAGTCTTTTCCGCCATTTCTGTTGGAACTGATAAAGTCTTATCTGGCAAATAGGAGTGCAAACGTTATTGTCGGCCAGTCTTCCTCTAGCAGCGTTCTTAGCCTTGTCTCAGGAGTGCCCTAGGGTAGTGCCCTGGGTCCCCTTCTCTTTGTTCTCTTTATAAACGATATTTTTGAACACATCACTTGTGGAATTAGGCTCTACGCCGATGATATTGTTCTGTATAATACGATATCATCTGAAGCTGAATCTTTAGTGCTTCAACAAAATCTAGACCGAATAACTGAATGGTGTGTCAACTCGAGAATGGTTATAAATGTTTCTAAATGTGCAGTGATGAATTTTAGGCCGTCCTATATGAAAATTGCTCCATTCCCGTTCAAAATTGACGGCGAAATTGTCCCTCATTTATCATCTTTCAAATATTTGGGTGTAATTTTGCAAGAAAACCTGAAATGGGATGAGCATATTAACTCAACTGTAAATAAAGCAAAGCGTTCCCTGGGAGTCTTACGCAGAAATTTGACCCATGCAGATAATTACTCCAAACGTAAAGCCTTTAAGGCCACAGTACTTCCTTTACTAGAATACGCCTCCGTGGTCTGGGATCCTTATCTTGCTTGGAATGCAAATGCGCTTGAGAAGGTCCAGCGCTCTGCTGCTCGGTTTATAGTTAATGACTTTCGGAAGACCACGAGCGTGTCTGCAATCTTGTCCTCTCTAAAGTTAGATCCTCTAATATACAGAAGGGAAGAAAAAAGACTGTCATTTCTCATAAAGATCTTTAAGGGCCACATACACATGCAGGTGCCTGAGATCTTCTCTTCTGATTTTCACGAAAGGCGCTCACTTCACTCCTTCCAATTCAAAATCCCTCTAATTAAGACCAACGCGCATCTTTTTTCTTTTTTTCCACGAGCTCTTAAGTCGTGGAATGCTCTACCTAGCAGCTCTCCTTTGATAAATTCTGTCCGGTTTTGATTGAGACCCCGCAATAAATGCAAGCAGCCCAGGAAGCGCTTCACTTTTGAATTTTGTCTTCAATATCGTTTCCCTGTTGTTCTTTATTTTATTTTACTTTTATTTTCCCTCAATGTCTTGGAGATTGTCCATTTGCACTTTTGTTTTTCCTTTTTATTGACATGCACGTAAATATCTGTCATGATTGTATATTTGCACTTTTAAAGCAAATTAAACGGAATTGAATTGAATTGAATTGAAATCGTTTATGCCAATGATAAGTTCAACCTCAGCAGTCAGCATTACCGTCATTTTGAAATCAAGACCAACATAAACAGAAAAGAAACCGATCAACATAACATCACCATAAAAGGGGTAACATTATTTTGCACTGAAAGCAATTAGGCTATGGTATTATCGCTGTATCTGCATTATCATCGACATGGACCTGGGGATGGAGATTGCACGAACATGATATTCATGGATTTTAACATGGAAACATGATATGAAATGACAAATTTGCATTTGTGGAAAGATTTTTACTAAGGAATTGTCTGGAAAAGTTGAGTTCAACGTACACAGTGAGGATATCAATGACTTACGAGGCTTGGACATATTCCGGTCATACCAAAATGGTGCCAAACAGCATGGGTCGAACGGAATTTACACAATTGGCCACCAATGAAAGACGTTATACTCCTTGGAAAGATGATTTCCATCGAATTTTGCAGTATCGATCCTTGGTAAGGAAAAATCTGGAATAGGTAGGTATTTAGGAAATTTTCGGGTACCAAAATAGACTAATGGTGCATGTTTTTGTGGGTTGCATGCTGTTTTTAGCATGTCATTGAGGCGGCAATCATCAGTGGAAACAGCAAAGTTCTCAGAAAACAGCAGAGCTCATCATTTCCTTGAGAAAGCGAAGGGAAGGACAAGCGACTGTGTGCTGCATTATACGTAAGAAGGAAAGGGGAAAGGAGGGAAGGAAAGGAGAGGACAGGATCTCGGAATGTGGACGGGGCTTAGTCAGTCGTATAGCATTTACAAACAGACATACAACAATGACACGCACGAACACACACAAGCAAGAATCATCAACCAGCACACACACACACACCCGTTCACGATTTCGAACAAAAATATGCAAAAAAGTGAATAAAATTGCAAAATAAAGGTGAAGGAAAAAGAATACCTAGACGAGAAAAAGAATATATGACGATATTATGATGGCGATGAAACAATGAAGCAAATGTGAAGAAGCAACCGTGCCAGTGATTGCCGGTCCTGCGCAAATATTTGTCAGAACCCAGCTGCCACATCCAGAAGGAATTGGGTATAGGTATCACACGCAAAAAGATTTACCAGCCCTCAGCCATTCTATTGCCTCATTTCACCTTTCCTGTGCACCATAATGGGGAATTGCATCAATCACCTTGCATCAATCACGCTGTGACAGAGCTGTTCGGCATATGCTCGGTGAACTAACACAGCGAGTCACGGAAGCACCAGCTGCATTTGCCAGCAGTATGCACAGTCTCTTTCCAGCTGCGTGAAAAAGGTTGCACTGACCACGCGGTGGGGACCGTGATTGAAGAGATTACACAAGTGACGATAAGAGAGAAAGAGACGTCAAATCGTGTGAAGATTTCTCAACTCCGGAATAGGTAATTTCGTTGAAATTACACCTTATATGACATGTCTCAATGACTTGTGCATCGGCAAGAAATACAAAAAAAAAAAAAAACAGCGACATGATCATTTTTGCTCTGCAACGCTCATGCAAGGCTCAACGGCAATGGATGCAATTTCAAAAAAATGGTCGGAAATACTTCTGCTTATTCGTTTGAACGACTGGGAATGCAGGCACAAGATAGCACAGGAGATGCTGAAAAGAGAACTGCGTGCCTGTGAATCCCATTAAAACAGACCACAGAAAAATACCGAGATGCAGATAACTCACCGACAATTTGGAACCAATCGTCTTGAGCAGATGATGATTCCACAACCCACTGATGAAACCCTGAGCCGCCGTGACTCGATGATGGACTTCGACCTAAATAAACATTTTTCCATTAGGATGCTGTGGATAAATTGGGAACAACTGACCGAAACTAAACCACGCATTTCCTTGCACAACCTTGCTCCGCTGGCGTCCCTTACTTTCCCTGGCGTCCCTTACTTCTGCCACCTCTTTGTTGTGGTGGGATTGCACCTCATGCAACATTCGGTTTCCTTTGGTGAATGCCGTCGTCTTTTGTGTGTTGCAGCGCAACACGGGCATCCACCCAGTGGCAAATTTTGTTCCACGGAACTGTTTGCATGCAAATTGCAATTCCAAAGTCAGCGTCAGGAATTTTTTTCACTTCCAAAGAGGTAATATTTTCAACAAATGTAAATAGCTACCAAATGTCCAATTTGATAGCAGTTTGTTGGTGAATTTACACATTAAAATAGGCATTCAGTGAATGCGTTGAATGCACGGACAAGACGCCACTGTGTCCAGTGTTTCCCTTGCATCACCTTGTCCAGTGTTTATTTTTCATGTTAGCGCCTTGTCCAGTGTGTCTTTTACGTATTAACACGTTTATTATAATTTACGGTTAAGTGTGGCTTTATAATGTTTACGCCCTGTCCAGTGAGTGTTTTCTATTTGTCCATGTAATACTCTAATGAGTGTGTTTTTTCGTTAACATCAACGTTTCCAGTGCATGTTCTCTATGGTAGCACCCTGTCTAGTGTGTCTTATCCATGTCAACATCCTGTTCAGTGTGTGTTTTCAATGACATCAACTTGTCCGCAGTGCATGTACTCTATGGTATCACCCTATCCAGTGATTATTTTAACATGTTAGCACCTTGCACATTGCAGGTTTTCTGTGTTACTACCGCGTTGAGTGTGTGTTTTCCATGTTAACACTTGATCCAGCGTGTCTTTTCCATGCTAACGCCCTATCCAGTGGTGTTTTCTATGATATCACCATGCCCCATGTGTCTTTTCCATGTTAAACACCTTGTCCAGTGTGTCTTTCCTATGTTATCGCCCTGCTCGGGTTGTGTTTTCTATGTTAACACTATGTCCATGTGTGTCTTTTCCATGCTAACGCCCTGTCTAGCGCGTATTTTCTATGGTGTCACTATGCCCCGTGTGTCTTTTCCATGTTAACACCCTGTCCAGTGTGTCTTTCCTATGTTAACGCTCTGTGCAGGTCGTGTTTTCCATGTTAATCCCACGTCCAGTGTCTCGTTTCCATGCTAACACTCGGTCCAGTGTGTCTTTTCCATGTCAACGCTGGTATCACCATGTCCCTTGTGTCTTTTCCATGTTACACCATGTCCAGTGTGTGTTTTCAATAACATCAACTTGTCTAGTGCATGTATATATGAGGTGCATCCAGAAAGTTCGAGGAATTGTATTTTTCCCCAGATCATGGGTGTCGTATGGGTTAGGTGAGCCATGGACCTTTAATTTGTGTCCGTCTGGAGTTCACCGGACTTTATTTCACCACTCCAACCCTCTAACATTTTGTTCTAGAGTTTCTAGAAAAGTGGTCTTTTTAAGCACTGCCTGCAAATGACAAGTTTTTCCACGGAATGGCAGCTGCTAGTGCATTTTGCAGGGTGGGAGTGATCGATAGGGCTGCTGCCTCTGCTTTGGGACCATTGGCTCACAATAATGAAACCAGGATTTCTCTTTTTTGTGATCCCGTCCGCAGTTTACCAGAATTTTCTGAGCAATAATTTGTGAGCAATAATTGAATTGGACTGGAATGCTCTCCCAAGAGGCTCCTAAATCACACAGAAGAGGATCCAACTTTGGAAGGACCGACTGAATGAGGTCCATTCCCAGTTTTGAAACAATCTTCCCTTGACCCACACACTTACATCCGGCGGCGATGTGTTAACCAAATTGTCCGTCATATCGACAACTTCCGGGAAAGAAATCGGTACGGTTGAGCTAACTGAAAAGGGGAATGCAAAATAAAATGTAGATGTGATTTTGGTTGCATTGCTCATTGAAACACCAACTAACTGGCGCTGATGCCAACCAGGTACTATGCGTAAACATTAACATTCCTATCTTCTCGGCGGCTGAGTGTCTTTTAAATTCTGATTTTGAATGAAAGGGACAGAAGCCAGCACCGATTCAAAAAAAAATCTTGGTTTGTCCTTCCAGGATCGATCCCCGAATCTTTGGATAAGCTTCCTCGGTTTTATTCCCCGTCGTGAGGCTCAGTGCACAAATATGTGAATAAATTATTTCAGTTTTCGTATTTTGAGATTCGGCGGTAATATCACCGCGGTTTTTGCAATGTGGGAATCTCATGACACACGTGAATAACAACAAAAAAATTAACCAGTATTGCGATCAACAAAAAACAAAGCAGTATTGCGATGTTGCCGTTTCTTACCAGGTCGTATTATCTTTCACAAACGAGGCAACCTAGCGACGTTCAGAACAAGATAACAAATGAGGCGAACATTAAATTACTTGCTTTGCAAAAACGCACAGGCCCAATTGGATCTTATGTAACATCATGAATCATGGCTGTGCATGCATGGATAATTTTCTGCATTTCTGTCACCTTCAGGCCCACTCGTAGGTATAGTCATGCCTGCACTACCTAGGGCAGGTGTGAGTCATGTTGTTTCTAGGCTTTCAAGCAGAAAAAGAGGCTAAAGTTAATTATCACTGAGTCGTATATTGGATGGTCAATTTTGCAAACTCATGCCCACTTGGATAAAGACCAGCCAACGAAATAGCTGAGTTGTCGGCATGGGCTGTAATAATGTTGGTAATTACCTCTACCATGGTGGAGGTTATTAGCAACATTGTGGAGGTAATTAGCACATGGTGGAGGTAATTAGAAACATATGGTGGAGGTTATTAGCAACTTAGTGGAGTCAGCATGGTGGAGGTAATTAGCAACATGGTGGAGGTTGGTAGCAACATGGTGGAGGTTATTAGCAACATGGTGGAGGCAGCATGGTGGAGGTAATTAGCAACATGGTGGAGGTTGGTAGCAGCATGGTGGAGGTAATTAGCAACATGGTGGAGGTGATTAGCACATGGTGGAGGTAATTAGCAACATGGTGGAGGTTATTAGCAACATGGTGGAGGCAGCATGGTGGAGGTAATTAGCAACATGGTGGAGGTTGGTAGCAACATGGTGGAGGTAATTAGCAACATGGCGGAGGTAATTAGCAACATGGCGGAGGTAATTAGCAACATTGTGGAGGTAATTAGCAACATGGCGGAGGTAATTAGCAACATGGTGAAGATTAGCAACATGGCGGAGGTAATTAGTAACATGGTGGAGGTAATTAGCAACATGGTGAAGGTAATTAGCAACATGGTGGAGGTAATTAGCAACATGGTGGAGGTAATTAGCAACATGGTGGAGGTAATTAGCAACAATGAGGAGGTAATTAGCAACATGGTGGAGATAATTAGCAACATCCCAGGCAGCATTTTATGCGTCAAACTCATGAGCTTTACTCCAAGATGACTCAAGAGCCATTTGTCCTGCGCCAGGTTTGCGCCAAAGAGGAGTGTTTCCTGCGCCTGACCAATCCATTCCACTCTTGCGCCAATTGCCGTTTTTTTCCCCAGTTGCACCCAATGACTTTTTATTGCGCCTGGCGCATTGCTGGCACTTGAACTAAACGTGTGCCAAGCATGCGTGTTTCTTGCGCTTTACTCACATTTTTCGCATGTAACTTTTTGGCTCATTCCAGCACATTCTGGCGCAATGAGTCATGTGCCTTTTCTGAGTAAAGCCGGCGCCGCACTTGCGCTTGGCGCAGAAATTCTCATGGGCCGTT
>JASGXE010017660.1:0-33383 GCA_030068105.1 Sinentomon sp. SZTP_YWyxl
CATCCTGATGGGTAACATCCACATTGGAACCATCACGTGAGGCCACATGTGGACTAGCTTGGGGTTGCAAAGCTGTTTTCTCCACAATCGTATTCACCCTGGAACTCGACTGATTCCCAGCTAAGTCCGTAGACGAGAGATGTCCTTCACGAAAAGGTCCAAGTGAGTAGTTTTGATTTGAACTCCTAGCACCAGGATTGTTAATAGCATCACCTGCAGAAAGCACAGCCGAACCGCCAGCAGGAATGCTGAGCTTATCTACCGACCTCATCCTTCCATCGACTGGGGCAGAACTGTTTGCAGGTGCTACGTCCAAGTAATGTTCCAGTTCATTGTTTGGAAAAACACTTTCAGTGGCGATTGCAAGCATGTCAGCAGACTGATTTGCTTTTCTGGCAAACTTCTTGAAAAATCTCCTACGAAGCTTCTTATGCTGCCTCGGAATAGTCGGCAAAGCTTTCAGGACGCACTTACTCTGAGGATGTATCACCGGGTATCGCACTTCGGATTTGGCAGAGTTTGACCTCAGTTGCGGAATTGTTGTGGCCGTCATTCCCAAGATCTTTGGCACGACGCTGTGTTCCTCATCGTTTTCGAACACCAAAATGACAGGATCCGAAGAGGTGGTCTGAGGTTTCACTGCCTTGATGCGTGGCTGAGACAGTGAAAACATATTGGGCATAGTTAGGCTGGTATTGCTCTGGAATTGAGGTACGATAAGATTTGGGCTCGAACTGTGAAGAATAAAATTTGAAGTAACAGGAGCGGGGTTTACCTCCGGAAAGAATCTCAAGAGGAAGCTGCCAGAAGTGCCGCCATCGTTGGTTATGAGAATGGAGCCGTTGTTCAGATTGGGAAAAGGTGCCTGTGTTAGCTGGTCATTTGCCGAAAAAGAACAGCCCGACGACAGTTGTAACCTTGTATTTTGGCACTGCACAAAATTGCCACTTGGAACTGCTTGGCTGGCAACGTTTGAAACAACTTGGCTTGCAATGTTTTGAATTGATTGGTTTGCTAATACGGGGACTGCTTGGCTTGCTGCAGCAATTGGAAATTCTTGACGTATGGTGCTAGAGGCCATTTGGCTCGCAATGCTCGTAACCGCATTACTGACAACATTTGCAGTAACTTGACTCGAATCAATAACAGCTACTTGGCTTGGTGCCTTTGAAACTCCTTGGCTCACAGTGCTTGGAACTATCTGGCTTGCAGTGCTCGGCACAATTTGACTTGCCGGATCCACTTGACCAGTAACATTTTCACTTCCAACGTTCGGAACTGAGTGGCACAAAATGCCATTTTGGGCCATTTGGTTCACAGCGGACACAGGTTTCGACAGCTGGCCAGCACAGATATTCAACTCATCTCCACTTTTATCACAAGCCACATTCAGATTGGCATGGACTGATGAGAGATCAGAATCGTGTCTCCCAGCATCTGTCGACAGAAGACATTCCTTGCTGCTTTCGCCCGCACTGCCCAATGAGATCTCAGCATTCGTTGCCACATGTGATCCCGATGCAAGGCAACCACCTGTGTCTGCCTCAGAACTGGTCGTTGTTTCAACAATGCTGTCACATCGGAGTTGGATTCCTTTTGCATCTGGTGGCAATGCAGAACATTGATTCCTCTCCGAAATGCTTCCATGCTCTTGAAGGTTTTCAGCAATCATCTCAATTGGAGAACCGTCTCCACTCGTCACTACAATGGCTCCAGAACTGGTGTCATCCGTTGAGACTGAGGTTATGGATGGTAACTCAAGATTGGCAGTCACTGGGACTGGCTTTCCTGGATATGCCTTACGTGCCAACAAAGTTTTGTCAAAAGCAAAATCCGGAGTGGAAACTCTGGAACAGTGCCCATTGGTAAGTGCACTGTGATCAGACAGCTGATTTTGCTCTTCTGGAGAAGTTATCGGGCAGGAAATGGTATCAGAATTGCAATGATCGTTACAATTTCCATTCATGGCGGAGGTTGGAACCGGATTCGCAACCACCGTGGAAGAATGTTGGCTGCCAATGCCACACTGAAGTGAATGGTCTGCATTCACCTTGTTGCATCTTGTTTTGACTGAAAATCGAGCCCTGGATCCGTTCTCAAGGCAAAGACATGAGTTTGAATTTCCACCTGCAAAGAAAGAATAAAAGTTAGTCAGGCAGTTGTACAGTGGTGAGAAAAATAATGGGCCACACATGGTGGAATTTCTTTCAGATTTTTGGAGAAATCTCGAACCCATTGAAATCAGTGTTCCATCACTGATTTGATGCGTATTTCCACGAAACAAAATCCGATTTCTTGAAACTGAAATCATCACAAATTGTCCCAGTTTTCGCTGAAAGATCGAAAAAATGACAGGTACTTTTGGCTCGAGTAATTTTCTCGCCGCTGTACAGTCGCCACCACTGTGCGCCAAGACCCAAGAGACAAAGGCCACTGCATTGCAAAGTGGGGAGAATGCAAGGAAAATTAAAAGAATCCCAGAAAATGATTTCAGCTCTGTAAAAATTGCAAATACCTACAATTACTGAACAAAATCGCTTCACAGGCTTCTTGGAGTACGAAATTGACAATAAACAAAAATCATTCTTCAAAGATTTGAGCATACACTGGCAGATAAGTCAGTCCACGAGATTGTTAATGTCGCGCAAGCACTTTTTTCGCAAAACTGAGCTTCTTGCAAACGTCATGGGCGAGTGTGAGACAATGTATGCACCCCTATTCCCTGGGCTGCTGAAGGGTTTTCTGGGAACTCTGGTCGAGGAAAAAGTGTTTATTTTATTTTATTTTTATATTTTCTAAAAAGTTTTTATATTTCGTGTTAATATTTATTGCCATTTATGGCAGTTAGAAAATATTGAAAAATACAATACCAGAGTGGACAGAGTCTTTTTTCTTCCATGAAATAGCAGAATTGTCAGTTGATACAATTTTGCAAGGTGAGTTTCAAGAGGCCTGGCAAGAGACCTCCTCTGCAAGCATCACATCGAACAGAAATTGTCGTAAATGGATGTCGGCGGAAAAATCTTAAAAATCTAAAAATTTAGAGAAACAAATTTAAGTGAATCTCCACCTGCTACGAAACGAAAATTTCAAGTTTGAAGTTAGCAAGAAAAAAACTTTCCACAGAATAAGGAAAAGAGAAAATTCCAAAATTTCCTCACTTTTGAGATGAGCTTTAACACATTCACGGAGGTTTTCCTGCCCATCCGGCACGCCTGTCAACTTCTTCTTGATTTGTGGCAAACGGAGGCGGTTTGGCACTGTCAGACCAGCTGTGTTTATGATATCGACAAGCTGCCTGTTACGATTCGTCGCATCTTCTATCCTTTTTGAGAGAGATTTTATGTGGGACTTCTCCATAACTGATTAGAAAATAAAGAAAGATGACAAAAAGCTTAATTAACTAAAGATATATGCTGCACATAAAGTAAAAGTCTGGAAAAACCAGTTTCCAAGCATGCAGCCAATCAGCAGCATTCCAATTTGGTTGTTTGGCATCATTTATCATTCATCCTATCACATGACAGACACTGGCAAAGTGTCGCTGGAATCAATAAATTCAGCAAAATGATTGTTTTGAAGAGATGGAATATCTTTGGATATGTGCCCATGGCAAATGTTTTCCAGATCCTAAGTGGTTGTTAAGATGTGCTACTACGGTTTCGCAACGAAATTGTCATCCCTGCTCGTGGCGTAAGTGCGAAATTCTCAGCAGAGCAGCAATGTACAGCTGCTTACTTTGAAATTGTCCAGCATATTGTACCTTCTGACTGCCTTATTTATTCGGAAGAAAAAGGCAGTCTCGTTTTATTCGCCAAAAATCAAGCAAAGCAAATTGAAATAAGCCATTTTCAAAGTGCTAATTACTCGTAACCAAAAAAGTAACTAGGCCTATGCTTTTTCCAGTAAAACATGCGGCAACAAGCGCAATAAAATGGATAATTTCAAAGATAACAGCTGCACAATGCAAGCAGGTCGGACAGTCCATTTGCTCCAAGGTGGCGTTGGGATTCCAAGGCTGCACTTGGGATCCAGAAAACATTGTGCGATCGGCACATATCGATAAATGGCCTGAGGAAACATATATGTTTTTTAAGAATATCAGATCTGCTGTTCATTTTGTCACCCTTTACTGATCTGCAGGTATCCTATTGCACTTTTTATTCCTACTGCATTTAATTAAATTAAAAAATAAACCCCAAATTGACCAACCTCTCCACCAATCAGGACCTTGCTGACCTGACCAGAGGTCATCGTTCGATTTCTTAAGCTTCTTTATATGATCGATTGCTCGTTCAAGAATGCAGAGCTTGGATGGTGCTTCAGCTGGGTCAAATTCAGGTAGCAGTTCCGATAGACGATTGAATCCATTGTTTAGCCTGTCTCTTCGTTGGCGCTCCCACTCCTGTGTCCTAAGAAAGTCAAGAGGGCAGTAGTGGAAAAGTTCACATCAATAACCTTTACAAGTGTCATATAAGATGGCAAAAGCAAAAAGTCACTGAAACCGGAACTTGTGGTGTCAACACCTTTTGAGGTGAAATGGTGCCAATTTGAAGTTTTTTACTTGCGAAGAGCAAATTGCACAAATGTGAAATCTGCCATTTGAAATTTCAGACTAAAGAGTATCGGAGAGGATGGAACCACCTCTCCTTTTCGCAAATATTCCTCACGGAATTCCTGATGTCAAGACGAATTTTACGGTTACAGTTGTGAGTCACCGCAACTCATCTATGGAGCTAATTTTCTTTTTCCTGTTTCCAGTTTTCTGCTGAATTTGGCTCTGCAATTATTGAAAAATGCATTTCCATTTCAATGTCAGAATAGTCGAGAAAGCTAAATGAAATGTTGTGTTCAAAAATCCCTTGACCATAACGTAAGTGAATGTCATTCGTCATTTTGTGTGTGAAGTCCCTTCATCAAAAAAAAAAAAATTAAAAATTAAACAAGGTGATTTGTGGTGGAAAGAACCCCCTCAACTTTTTCACAGTACAGGTCTGCGACGAGGTTTACCATAGTCTTTCTAAACACAATCCATTTTTTTAATCCAACTCTGTAACTATAATATCAAATTAAAATGATCGACTGATCATAATTTTGCTCTTTGCCCAATTTATCATTTTCTTTGCTCAAGTAAAAAATCGTTATCTATGCTGAATTGAGTGCCCATCTTTAGTCTAACTTCATCTTTTAAAAGATTCCGACCAGAAAAAGGTTGAACCAAAAAGCAAACTCAATCAATAACTTTTGCTAGTGTAGACAATCCAAAAACACTTTTTCTGCAGGAACTCACCTCAAGTGGTCCACTTTTGAAACTTTCTCCACTCCATTTTTCCGTGGCGCATCCTTCCTGATTTTCGTCATCCTTTGGCAGGAGTTGGAAGTTTCATGTCTGCATGCAAATCAGGTGCAATCCAAGGATAAAGAATAGCCTTTCTTTTGGCTTTGAATCATCACGACATGAGAAAGCAAGAGAAAGACAGGTGCTAAAAAGAAAGTCTAAAATTAACACTCGTTATTTACACATCCAGGAAACAGATTAGTAAGATTGGCAGCATTGTAATGCGAGTCGAACAATTCGGTTTTTCTGTGTGAACAATGCCAAAAGATGTGAATGCTAAACCAAAGTGTGTTTTTGTGGACTTCGCACGAGGGCGTTCCGGAAGTAGGTGCACTCTCAAGAAAACTTTGTTGGATTTTGAGGCATGATATGAATACAAGCCTCAATTCTTCATCTTTTTGGAAAGCTTTGAAGGTTTTACTCTTATAATCGCTATGCAATGAGTGGTAGCTCTTGTAGCCAAGTTTTGTTTTGCAGTGAGAAATTAGGTGCTTGGGCAGGATATCACGATATGAGCTTCCTCTTTCAACCTTTCTCAAAAATTTGGTCTCAGGCATCAGAAGTTTGCAAGTGATTGGCAACTGCAAGAAAGGAACAATTATCAATCACAAAATTAAGTGTATAGTGCCGGGATCAATATTGAGACCACAACCGCAAGGTATAGCGCAGCAGTTGTCATTCGTTCGTGCTGGTTCCGAGGTGCGGCTTGCGGCTCCTGTGTTCAAATCTTGCAATGATTGGTCTTGGCTTTGCGGAGACCAAACCAATGATCACAATGTGGGATGTGCCGATTGTGTTAAGGCGCTGTCGCCCGCATATTGGAAAATCATCTGATGTGGTATTTTGTGTGCTGTCGTATGCCCTGCTTTTGAGACAGACGACAAGAGACTTGCATCCGTTTGCAACACCTGGATCGCCTGGACGCAATTATTGGATTATTGCTTCCAGATGCTGCACGGTGCGCATGGAGCGAGACCATCGCAACGCAGCCTCTTCAATTGATCCGCGAACAGGACCATAAACTGTTTCACACAGTCGTTTCATTGCAATTCACGGAAGGGAAGCCTCTTCAAGCAGGACAGCAACGCAGCCGGCTTTGTTGTGTCGTGGGATAAAAAAGCCTGCATAAAGCCATCTGAATTGATAATGCCGAAACGGCCCCAAATGGGCTCAAAAAGACCGCAGAAACACGCATAAAAGGCATAAGCATGCCTTGAATTTGACCAAATGCTTCCTCAAGGCAGATTGACAACAATCAAATGGGCAAACGCGAAGAAACAATGCCAGCATCGCCAAGCAATGCATGCACTTGCCGATGGCCAAGCATTGCAGTCACAAGATACAACTCCGCGTTGAGAATCAAAAAATGTGCATTACTCAAAAGAGCGCAACGTCCTTCCCGCAAATATTCCATGATTTCAAAGTTTTGTATAAAAAACTGAAAGAATCCGCACCAACGAAATAAAAAAAAAAAAAACAAGATGAAACACTCAAACAACAAACACGCGTCCTGCACCGCGCAGTGATTACACTTTGGTGCGGAACACGAAAAGAGTCCACTTGAATGCATCCTTCCAGAAAAGAAAGCGATTTCGGTGTCCTAGCAACGGTGAATGATACTTATTGTCAGAAATTCCCGACAGTGTTCATAAATTAATGATATAACTGCCGGTGAATGCGAGTTACCAGTTTTAAAATAGATCTTCCAAGCGTCCTTTCTGCACATTTTCAGGATACTTTTGGATTGACTAGCTTGGAGAATAATCTGAAAAAATATTTTTCACAATTTTATTGCGCAAAAAATGAACATGATGTAATGAACCTATAAGGAATTAAACACCAAATAAAATTATTTTAAATTGCAAAAAAATATTTTCCTTGAATCTATGGTTTTGAGGTTTTCCTTTCCGCACGATGAAGATCAAGCAAAAGTGATGTCTCCATTTTGTTGAGAACCCTCCCAAGTTAGAAGACTTTCTGAAAACGCCAAGACTCCTCTCAAGACCTCTCTCAACTCAGGTTGAGAGTCCCCTCTAGTTAAGAAAAGAACCTTTCAGATGTGACAAAATCTATACCTACTGCAATAAAAGCACTTAGCTTTTTTGCGCTATACGCGATGGGAAGCAGGCACAGTTTTTTGCAACCTGTTGTCTTCACGCCTTTTGCAAAGCACAGTTCTTTGCAACCTGAACATCGAGCCACCTTGCATTGAGAATTTCTCTCGATGTTCAGTCCAGCTATGGCGTTTGCACCGGAATAGCTAACGCTGCACTGAACAGGAAGCGCTGTTCATGTGTCAGTGCAGCTTGGGCACGTTGATCACAATGTGTCATGCAATCAATGCCAAAATGTACGCCGCATCAAACAGGCAAGTTAGCAGTTAACCTCTAAATAACGAAAATTTAGATTTTCTTCAATGGCAAGATAACTTTGTGTTGCGTGCTTGTGTTACCACTGCGGCTTGAACAGCATCGCAAAATGACCTGCTGTGTGTCGCCACATGTCACTCACGAAATTGAAAAGTGTCGCCACTTCCCAATCCAGAAAACAAAGTGTCAGTTGACGTGACGAGCAATAATTGCTGTCGCCGCTTGATTCGCATTGTCGTTTACCTGGATCCGACTGGTTTTTTTTGTGTGACCATTAACGCACGTTACGAGGCAGGTAAAAAGCCACCTTGGCATCTTTGGCGCAAAGCCAATTTTGCTGAATTTCTGAGCACGCGTGAGACAAAAAGCCGCCACGTAAAATTCGCGGCGAATCATTGGACGAGAGGCGAGACATTTCTCACAGCTCTTAAATGAAGTTTGTTTTGAAACAGGCGGACACCGAGTCTTTTTTTTTTCTCTTTTCGAAAAACTAAACAAAAGTACAACGCCCAAAAAGTGCAACCACAGTTTGCTTGCTTCCTATACAACATGTTTGCGCGTTGCCGATTTGTGTTCCATGTCGAAATTCCCGATAGTGGTTCAGATGAAACATGATTGTTCTGGACTCCAGCTTATTTGTATTTCCCTACCGCAGTCCGCCCAGGGTCTCTCGTGCAGTAGTTTTGTCAGACCCCCCCTAGGGGTGGGGGGTCAACACCCCCCAGAAAATCACCTACACCCCCGGCCCAGAAAAATTGGCCAAAACCCTGGTGAGGAAGGTGAGTCGAATCAGTTTGGCTGGCTGCCAACAAAGACACAGGTGGTCCGTGCTGTTGGCTTGCCATGGCGGGAAATTTGGCCTCTTGAACACCAATTTTGACCCCAAAATGAACACTCAAATTTCAAAATTTCCTCAGCTTCTGAGGGCTCCGCCCCCCAGACCCCCACCAGGGGCTCTGCCCCTTGGAACCCCGCTGGGGCGCTGCCCCAGACCCCAAATACAGGGATGCTCCGCCCCAAGACCACCTTAAAATCCTTCCTCGAGATAGGACCCCCTGCAATTCTTCACACCCCCCTAATCTGGAAATCCTGGCAAAGACACTGCTCTCGTGCCTGTCACAAAATGCTAAAAACGGGCCATGACACTGAACTGTCAGCTGCAGAAAATCGCCCGCAGTGGGCAAGTGACTGTTAGTGAGTTTTTGTTGTCAGGACTTTTGGATCTGACGCTTCCGACCCGTGGTGGTGTGGGCGGGCTGCGTATTTTATTAATCTATATGAATCGGGCAATGTCCCGATTTGGCGCTTGGACAAAAAAGCAAAATAAAGCTAACCCAACCAACCTAACCTAGCCTAACTAACCTATCTCAACCTTACCTAACCCATTTTCTATGTTCGGAGTGTTTTCTTGCCTTTTTTGTTGCTCTGGAGTTTCACATGCGGTTAGATGGAAAAGTACCTGATTCGTATAAATAAGCAAATACGCGGGCGGGCTTCCGCAGCACGACTCATGCTCGTACGCGATGAGGATTCAAATCAAAACATCGCGGCATCGATCTTTGGAAGCATGGCGATCAGCCAGCATCCCGCAGACAGAATCCGAATCAAAATCGTTGTTTTGCAGGCATTCCTTTTCATTCCAGCATGACACGTGTGTTGCAATCGACATCGGAAACATTTCCCATTGCTCGCGGTGCGCATGTTTTGGTTTTGGGTTCACCGTTCATCTCCCGAAACACTTGCAAGACAGGACCCGTGTGGCGGAGGCAAGGCATCACTCCAACGAGTGATGGCGGAGGCGAGGCCAGGTTGTTTTGCACCTGCAACCACAGCCACGATCTATTTTTGCCGTTCTCACCGCTTCTTTAAATTCATGGCCTTACCAGCAGCCATCTTCGGTGTGAGGCATGCAGGCTTAAGCTGTGCAAGCAATTTTTTTCAAGCCAAGCAAATAGCGTTGGCAGCGAAAGGCGGAAACTCCTCTGAAGAACGCATTGCGATTGGCCACAAAGCCAAGACCAATCATCGCAAGATTTGAACACAGGAGCCGCAAGCCGCACCTCGCAACCAGCACGAACGAATGACAACTGCTGTGCTATACCTTGCGGTTGTGGTCTCAATATTGATCCCGGCACTATACAACCACATTGGGTGTTTTCAATGAAAGTTTGTGAACTGCGTTAAAAGAGCAGACTGGTGCTACATACCACCTTCCATCAGCAATATTTGCACTTGATCTTTGAAGATCTGAAATATCAGGACCATCAATTGACGACCGCATAGGTGTGATCGTGATGGATATTCTGGGATATCCCAGCCATCAGACGAATGCAGTTCATTTTATTCAAACATGAGTTTTGTGAAAACTGGTTTCACCAATGTTCCCCGTCCTCCAAAATGCTGCCAAATTGAAGTTTTTGCACAGGTGTTCAACTTCTTGCCAGATCACGAAAGGGCTGTCGGCAAATTTTATGTGAATGAAAGTGTTTCCTCAGCAGCCCTTTGGTTCCCCATCTTGCTGCCAGTGACTCTCATTGATTTCCCAATTGAGAGAATTTCAGAAATTTTCAGATTGAAAAATCAACAAAAGTAAATTGAAAAATGGAACGCTGACAAAAAACCACTTCACAGAGAACGATGACGAGAAATGCTGCTGAATTCGCAAAGGTTGCACTGACAAAATAACAGACACCAGCCACACAATTCCATATGATTTTTTCTGGAAAATTGAATCTGGCATGGATGTATGACATGAATGGATGTTGCAACTTGCAAGTTCTGGATTGGTCATCTAAGAGTCACACTGAGACTCCATTCCATTTGAGCATCCATAAAAAATTCAATTGTCGTTTCCCCTCAGTGATACATCATCGGGGAGCAGGTAATGAGTCAAAAACAGATTGAATTCAGGATCCATTCAAATTAAAGAGGAAATTGCAATATTCAAAAGAGGAAGAGCACCGAATAAAAATGCGAAAGAGGAAGGTGCAAACCTTGAAGTTCCACAAGAAAGAGGAGTCAACAGGAGAGTGACGTTGCCGTCATTTCGACAAAAATTCCTAAAATTCGGTAACCATTTAATCCCTACCAACCACAACTTCACCAACCATTCTGAAAATTTCAAAAGATGCAGCTAACATGACTTTGCACAGGGTCTGAAATACGAAGCGGGTTCAAAGCGTTTCAGACTCTACCCAGTTCTCTTCTTCCGGAGAGGGGTGATTTTCTGCTCCAATCTAAGACGATCTTTTTGTAGCTCCCTCCCGATATCACACTTCTGCCATCTGTGTGTCATCTACTTCACACTTTAAAGGCATATGCTTTGTGGGTGATACCATGCCCCTGCATTCTTCACAAGCGTTCTTTTTGAGACAAGTCTTCTACTCGGAAACTTCTTCCAATGCTGGCAAGAAGAAGCAATGGTGAGGAGTTAGGAGAGACAGCAAAAATGTGGAGTTTGATTGGGGATTTCGAAGCTTGTTCTCATTGCAGTCTTTTGTTCCACAGTGTTGTCGCTAGCTGGTGCATGCGCTGATGAATGAAGACTCCCTTTTCAGAGTTTTCTTGTCCTTTTTCCGAGGTTTCCTCCTTTTTTTTTAATTCACGAGAAGATAGCCGTGATGAAGGCCCATGGACATTTTCCCGTGTTCCAAGGCGGTGCCTCAGGAGAAGCCCTGGATTATAAAAAAACCAAGATCAGAACTTTCCAAAAATGTTCCCATTGTCTGATTGCACTTCAAATGTGACATATTTTCTGGGTTTTAGAAGGTGCTTCTTAAGAAGGTATAAGAAGGTGCTGCAAACTATAAACTACTTCAAAGTCATTCAAAATCTGTCCTTTTTTCCCTTCCAGGGAAAAACTTGACATCAAGGTGTTCAATCTTTTCCAATTGCATGAGAATGATCGACCTCGTTCCAGCAAAAATGCTTGAAATAATCGGAATTACACAACCTAAAGGAACGAATTGCTTGCACGGACAAGGAAAAATTGAAGAATAAATCCGTGAAACATTAGAGGCCTTGAGCAAAAAGGAGAGGACAAATCCATGAATGTTATGAACCCACTGCGTCCAACGTACAACCACTCACCTTTTGAGCTTCACAAGGCGATGCTATACAAGTAAGAATGGCTGAGCTCATTGCAGAGACCAGGTATGAGGTCCTACTTGAGACTCACAGTAAAATGACGAATAACAGACACCAGACCTGAGCATCCAGACGTTTTCGTTCCCTGGTTTTGGAACACGGAGAACTTTTTACAACTCTAGCACATTCCCTCGACGCTTTCTGTTCTTCATCCTCCGGAAGCAGTGGACATTTTGTAAAACATCGTCATTTTCATCCCAATGAATTGTGAGATAAATAGTCAGCCAGAACTTCTCACAACTTGATTAGTGGGTTGAAAATTGGTAGTGTTTTTCGCTAAGTCTCCTGCTCCCGTGAGGATGGAGAACGGAAAACGTCAAAATGAGTGCTTTTCTCCGGATGCTGAAACTGATCAGAGAAATAGTTGCAGCCAAAAAGTCCATTCGGATTGGAAACCAAACCACGATTGCCAAAAATGTGCAAAAAAAAGACCACCAAAAATATAATGCTACTTTTTAATTTCTCTCGTTATTAAGAATATAAAACAGCAAATATCGCCTCATTTCATGAAACGAACCAGTTATAATCTAGGGAACTAAATGGTCTGAATATCACGACGAACAACAATTGCAACACAATCACATGAACGGGGAAATAAGATTAAAATGATTATACCAAGTCATGCCTGCAACAAAGAGAAAAAAGTTCAAGAACGAGAAAATTTGGTGACAAGAAGGGGGAGAGACCCCAAACATGCTTTGCAGGAAATGCTACTTGGGCGATAGAAAAGTTTTAGCATCACCCTGTAGTTCAAAAAATATCGACGATGTCAAGATTTCGTTTAGTTTGGGCCTTCAAAATACTCTCCGGCTCTTGTCTTATAAAGTTACAGGTGTCCAACCCTACCTCCCATGGGCAGAATGGTACTCAGATAAGGGTGAGTTCCATCGCTCTGAAAATATTGCTTTGGCAAAGTCCTGAATACGTGAACATGGCTTTTTCTGCCAAGTTGTTTTCAGTTTAGGTAACAATCAAAAATCGCTGGTGCCAAATCATAACTATATGGGCTTGAGGAGGCAGTAATCTTTTGTAGATATGGTGCTTATCATCCAAAAATCGAAAACTTGGGCATTTGTCGTGCAAAAGGGAATGTTCAAGATTTCAAGACTTAGCAAAAAGCAGTATTTTCAGAGCTCAGGAGTACAACCTCATCTATTTACCACTATGCCATGAAAAATTGGCATAGATGTCTGCAAATTTGTGCGGAAAGAGCTGTAGAAATGTTTGAAGTCCGGAACTATACAAAATCTTGATAGCGGTAAGATTTCCTGAATTACAGGGTGATGTCAAAAACTTTTCTATCGCCCCACGTACAACCAAATGTGTGACACTTCAGAATCACCAGCCACTTTGAAATGCCACAATCAGCACGAAACAGGTAAAATGCCCAAATCACCAGCCACGTTTGAAATAATCAATTTCAGGAACACTTTCTGCAGTTGCACCCAAACAACCTATTGCTTGTCCAATACGCTTTTAACAGATAGTGATTAAACTTGACGGTGGCAGCATTGCTGCAGATGACGCCGAATTTCTGCCTGGAATTTAGTTTATGCGATCCTCTGCGAGACGGCACTCGTTTCAGTTCTTGGGCCAGCTCGGAACAACGCGAGTGTGGCCGGAATGCTGTGCCATGGCTGTACACCGGCAACGGTAACTTAATTTTCTCATGAACCAAGTGATGGATTTTGACGTTTCTTCTCGTGATTGAAAGCTGAAAGATAGGCAATTCCTCACGTGCATAACAATCATCAAACTTTTCGTGAATAAAACTTCAAATCGCGCCAGGAATGAAAGTGTTGGAAGTTAAGATGCGATAAAATTTTGGGTCCCCCACACACATTTTCACAATTACGCAAATTTTTCCGTTGCAACATGGTTACGACCTGTGGAAGAGTTTTAGATGAAGCTTTCAGCTATCCAAAAAACACCAAATCCATTGCATTTGGACATCATTTGCTCCTTCTATGAAGGGGAGAATGCGACCCGGCACATTCTGTTCTTCGATATTCGAACACGTGCCATTGTGACAAAGACGCATATGCATGCTTGGTACTGTGATTATCCGAAAGATGGCAGTATTGGCCAGGATTGGGCATAGGGGGGGTAGGGGGGGTTACCCCCCTTGCCTTCGGCCGAGGTTACCCCCCCCCCCCCAAGGCTTTTTCCGACGGTACCGTCGGAAAAAGGTGGGAAAAGAGTCCTGGTGTGTGCAGGGCACACACCAGGACTTCAATAGGTAGCAACATTTTCTTTTGTACTTTATGTTTTGATTCCCCTACCAGAAAAAGGATAGGGGGGTAACCTCGGCCTTTGGCAGAGGTTACGTCCCCTACCCCCACCCTAGAATGTTGCTATTGAAGCCCTTCCAAGTGTGTGCCCTGCACACCAGGAAGGACTTCAATAGCAACATTCTGTTTCTTTTGTACCTACTTCCTTTTTGATTCCCCTGTCGGAAAAAGGCCAGGGGGTAACCTCGGCCTTGGGCTTAGGTTACCCCCCTAGCCTTTTTCCAAGGGTACCTTTGGCCAAAGTCCTCGTGCGTCCTGCACACACCAGGAAGGACTTCGATAGCAACACTCTGTTTCTTTTGTACTTTCTGTTTTGATTTACAGAAAATGGTAAAATGAAAAAAAAAACTCATCCAGAAAGTCATGTCTGACAGTTATTTCCTTGCTCCATCTATTGCGACTGCAAACCCTCCAGGATAAGAAAAAAAGGACATGAAATGTCGTAAAATGGCATCTGAGGACCCCTAATTTTTCAAAAAAGCTTCAGCTTTTGGGGGACGCTGTCCCCCAAACCCCCTGCTGGGGGCGCTGCCCCCTGGACCCCCGCTGGGGGCCACAGCCCCCCAGACCCCCTGTATCTTCGGTGCCCTACCCCCCGTCATAGACCTCTTTACCCCCCCTCTAAGGTACTCTACCTTGCCCATCCCTGGTATTGGCGTTTCTTGGGCTATTCGAAACTGAGCGGACGGCAAGTGATGGAGTTGAATCACGACCTGTTCAAAGCATTTTGTTTAGGCTTGTCAATGAACGAATACTTGCTTCGTGTAAGGCTTTGATTGCTGTCACACACTTCTTGACTTGATGTCACCTTAACTTGGCTGGACTTTTAAGTTTAAGCAATTGACTTTAAATTTCTCAATTCAAAAAAAAAACAAATTTACGTTTTTGCATTCTTGGCCAAAAATGCAGTTTGACTTCTGATGTGTAAAAAAAGTCAACTTTAAGCAGAATCAGTAAAAAAGAGAACAAGAAGATACACGAATGAATCCTGAAAAGAATGGCATGAAACGTATTATGAAGAGAGAGATAGAGATAGCAAAATGTTTGAAAAAAATTCCAGATGACGAAATCCGAAACCAGCGATTGAAACGAGGTAAAAATGGCAGCTACCCGATGTGACTATTTTTCTATTTTTTTTTTCAGATTGCAATCCGGAGAGAATTCTGTGGCAAACCACCAAATAAAAGTAATGATGAAGATTTGATGACAAGCGCAAGTGTTGCGTTGCAGTTTGTAATAATTTATGTTCCTCCCAATAATTTATCACGACTGCACTGAGAGAATAAACCAGGAATGCCACCCACCCGATCACCATCTTTTTGAAGCTTACGATCGCAGACAGATCCTCACGTAGTTCGGCTAAAAAATTACTATCCAATATCCATAAACTCCCAAAAAAAAACTTCACATAGGGTTATTTCAGCATTGCCGATCATATTATCCGGATAACTGGGCATGGTGCTGGGCTCATTGCAAGGCACCAAAATGGACATTTTTATCGCATTCCAAACTGACCTTGAGCTGGTTGGACCGGAGCAGTGTCTGAAAAGACCAAATTCCAGGGCTCACGGAATTTTGTATTTATTTTTGACAATAATTTCATTTTGGGGGTTCAAAATTTCCTTTTTGTAAGGTGCCTAAATGTTTCGCCAGATGCTAATCCTGGTGAAACGATTGTTTCTGTGAGGCTAAGGAACCTCACCATTTGGACAAATGGGTTCTGAATGGAGCACAGACTCCCTGACTTGTAATGACAGGCAGCCAAGTTGGGGCTAGGATTTACTCTGCGCTGGAGCTGCATCTATTTGATGATAACCGTTGATAAGAAGCTAATTGTCATCTTCTTTGGAGCTTTACTTCACAGCATCGTCATCTGCTTCAAGGCGGCTATCCATTCATCTGTCCTCTGCTTGATGATCCATGCTTGTTCCTCTGCTTTTGTTATCCTTTTGCTTTTTAATATCCTTTGCCTTCAACGTATCTCTCTCTCTCGACGATGTATTCCCTATTTTCCCCCCTCTCTCTCAACTGTGTTCAGATAACTCGACCAGCGAAGAAGTTTAGAAGATAGAACGATTGAGGTGAGAAACTTTCTATTCTAAGAGCGAATCCCTACACTTTTAGCATTGAAATAAGTTAAATTTTATTCCTGGTTGTTTCTGGCAGGCAATTATGTAGGCCAAAACGCAAGAAGAATTGATCCCACAGGAGGGGGTTGAACTCGGGTTTGCTGAACTTCAGTCCAATGTAAACCTAGCAGGTCTTTTACTTGAATAGATCTTGTAGATAAAATCGGGATACGCTGCAAAATTTGCACTTTCAATTTGAATCAAAATTCGATACGTTAAGAAATGTGCTGTGAACCTGACTAACACGCTGTCTTATTTTTTAGTTTTGTCTGCATATCACGGAGAAGTTTTTCCAGACTACAAAATTAAGTTTCTTCTCGTATGTCATTTTTTTCCTTTTTCTTCCCAATTGATAAAAAAAAAACTGAAACTCAATCCAAGATTCTCTTGTCGTGATGAAGATTAGTGGAATAAGCAGAAGGGATTTGAAGATTTAGGTCAATTTTAGAAGTTCACAATTTAAATTGCTTGGACATTGTCCGGTGCAAATCAACAGGCGGGAGAGGGTTGAAGAGAGGCTAAACGTTTATCACCAGTTAACGATCAATTATTGTTCTGCTTCAAGGTAAATGGCATCTGACTTTGCCCCTGAGAAAACTTAGAATGCACCCTGGGGATAGAAAAAATATTAAATTTGCAGCAGACAAGTCTCGGTTGATGCGATGTGGCCTAGGAACTCACCGACAAAAAAACAACTCATATCTGAAGATACACAATTTCTGAGCACAGAATAACAGATTTTTGTCTATTTTGAGCACGAAAAAAGGATTTGTCTGGAAAAATGGCAAAATTTTTGGAATTTTGCACTAAAACATTAATTTTCTGCCAATGATAATGCTTTTTTTTCTTGCTCTCAAGAGAAGTTTACTGCCAAGATCGTATTGGGTGAATAAATGAGAAAAAATCAATGTTCCACAGTTCATTTTTCTGGGCACTTCCATTTTTGAGAAATTTTAAGGGTTCCACCAATTTTGAGGCATCTCAGTGCTTTGTTAGAAGTTTCAGAGACAATTAGACTAAAATTTTTGAGACCTAAAATATTTTTATGGGAATAAAATGAAGTCAAAGCTATCCAACTGCAAATGAGCAAACAAATCTTCAATAGCTGGTGCAAGAGGACCACTTAAGTGGGATTCAATTGTGTGGTCTCATCCGCAACCTGAAAAAAAAACGAAAAATAGCTATAGATGGAAAAACAGCCCATGAGCTGTGAAAGCAAAGAATGCACACACCACAATCTTGAGTGGTGCAGGCCTGAAAAACAATGAGTTCAAAAGTTCAAATTGAGCATTTAACTGAGGATACATAGAAGCACGAACACAACCATCCATTAAATTTACTGAAGGCAAAGAAAATTTAATGTTGAACAAGGAAGACAAGAATAAAGCGACAAATTTCAGTCATGATTGAACTCCACGATACATACTCGTAATGTCATTTTTCCTCTGTAATTCTGTCATTTTGGTGCAACCGACTAATTTAAAACAAGCCTGATTTAAGGGAGGGTCCAAGTCTTTTTTTTAGAAATATGATTTTTTGGCCAATTTTGGATTTTCAGAAAATCAGATAGTGTGGAATCTGCTGAAAACAGTGGTGAAAACTAGGGGTCGAACCGGTACAGTACCCGGTTGTACCCGTACCCGTACCGGTTTGATTTTGTACCCGTACCGGTACCCGTTTGAAAATCCAACCGGGTACTGTACCGGTTGGACTCCGAGATCCATCGATTTTTTGGGCAATTTTATGAAAGAAAACATACATGTGTGACACATCATTCTTGGTCAATTTTTTCTCGGGAATTCATTGATGCGATTTAAATTAATGTAAATACCAAACAGAAAGAGTTTTGCATGGTTTTCAATAGGGATCCAACAGTCCGGATCCAACCAGACCGTTCCAGCAACCATCTGGGCACAAAGTGATGTCTCCTTTCCAGGCGTCAGTTCTTTTATATGCATGTGGGACACATTGAACTTGCCAAGTGTGAAGACTTGCGCTCAAATGCAAAATTTTAGTTGGATGCCCCTCCCACACTCAGACCAAAGTTAAAATCATTGGCCACCCACCAGCCTATAAAAAGGAGACAGCCGGACCAGCTTCTGTCTTATTTCAATGTATTTGAAGGTGTCTGGACTAGTGCTCTTCTGAGGCTCAAGGTCATCAGCATCACAGCATATAAAAATGTAACAGATGGAACAAATTTGTCATTCTGTTTGATGGTGCAGAGCTGGACTGGTGTACTCTTGGTGTTCTCTTCCTCCTTTCCTTACCACTTTCATTCGGGGTGTGTGCGGCACCAAGAAGTTGGCACTGGGAAAATGCCTTTCTTTTGCCACTTTCTGAACTCAGACGGCAGCACTTAACAATAAATGCAGATGCCACTTTTGATTTGACCTGACAAATTATCTTATAGATGGCGCCACATGCAAGTGAGTAAAAGTCAGTTGCAGTAGATATTTTCTCGCATTGTTGTTCTTTTTTTTTTTGTTGCCCTGTGTTTGCACTTATCATCAGCTCACCCATTGTTTACTAAGCCTGGTACTCAAGGAGTCTTAGGACGTTTGACCGTTAAGAATGTGATTTCAAATGTCAGTGGTAAGTGAATGAATACGGGTGATCTTATCTACATGCAGGACAGCTGGGGCCCTCATGACCAGGAATCAGAGCCCGGGCGAACGTTGTTTTTTTTAGCCGCAAAGCTCCGGTCGATTACTTGAGATACACATCTGGCTTTTTGCATTGTGATGCAATGCGTCTCTTGACCAGCGAAGAGGCTCAGGAATTCCAATGCAATGTGTGTGGCATTTACTGTGGGAGGTGCCGAAAGCGGTACCGCTGCACCAAGAACAACCATCCCTTACATTAATATAGCAAAGGGTAGCAACTCACATGAGAACGGGCGGACCCGTTCTCATTGGAAATAGAACGCCTGGTCCTTCATGTTCGTAGCAAACTAACAGAAAGTTGTGCCGCACACATCCCAAATGAAAGTAGCAAGGAAAGGAGTAAGAGGACTCCAAGAGAGACCAGTCCAGCTCTGCACCATTAAACAGAATTACATGTTTGTTCCATCTGTTCCCTTTTTGTGTTCCCTTATGCTGTGATGCTGATGACCTTCAGCCTCAGAAGAACACCAGTCCAGACACCTTCAAATACATTGAAATAAGACAGAAACTGGTCCGGCTGTCTCCCTTTTATAGGCTGGTTGGCAAATTCGCTCTGTTAGTAGCAAACTAACAGAGCAGATCCACACTACACAATGTCTTGTTCCAAACTGATGATGATCATCCTAGAAATCAGTTCTTTTATATGCAGGTGGGTGGAGCTTGCAAAGACAGGAAAACATTGTTCGAGGCTCCTCCCACATGTCAGTGTCCCAACTCCCAAGGTCGTCAGCATCACAGCATATAAAAAGGGCAGAGATGGAACAACTTTGACATTCTGTTCTGTGGTGCAGAGCTGGACTGGTGGTCTCTCATGGTCACACTAATTAATTCAATCTATAGGAAGTAGTTTAGTTTCACTTTCAAATGTATTTATTTTTGTTTCTTTGTTTTATTTTTAATTTATTTTTTAGCGTTTTTTTTTTAATTTTATTTCAAATAAAAAGTGATTCGTTTTGCCTTTTCACTTTTGCTGTTGCTCATGCTTTTGGTGAACTTAACATCTTGAAAATTGGAAGAATCTTGAAAGAAAAAAGAAAGGAAAAAATGATAAAAATACAAAGGAAAAGGCAAACTTCAAACATCAATAACTCGCTCAAATGACAACATTTTTCAATTTGGTTTTGATTTTTGGGATCACAAAAGAGGTGGCTTTTTGCGCACCCACAAAGTTGCAACCGGTACATGTGTACCGGTACCCGTACCGGTTGCTGTACCCGTACCGGTTGCCGTACCCGGTTCAACCTGTACCGGTTCGACCTCTAGTGAAAACCATTTTAAATTATCTCATCTGGTTCAAAAGTTATTAAGGAATATGCGAAACCACTACTGAAGAAATTTTACACGACCGATTAGCACTTTTGACGGAATCGAGTTCAACTTTTAGTCCATTTATCACCGGTTCACATTTTCTTGCCATCCGACCCGTGTATCTCTGTCAATTTGCAAGCTAGAACATTGAAATTTGGCAACCATATGTAGAAAAGTGCAAGGAAACTTTTGATGGGCTCCGATTTTCAATTCTTTCTTCCATTCTCAAGTTATTTCAAATAACCTAAGGGAAAAGGTTGAAAATTTACCGCTCTTCAAGCGGTGTGCTACAAAAGCATCGGTAACACCCGAGCTGGGAAGAAAATGAAAAAACTGGCCCCATCAGAAGTTTTGTCTGTTTTTTTTACCCAGAATCCAAATTTTCACAGTATAATCATGATGCGTTTACTCGGAGCACGGGGCAATGCAAGCGGTACTAATTATACCTCCGATGGGCACTGTGGGTCAACCCCTGGAACCAGAGTGCTCAAATCTGGCAAGGAACCTGCTGTTGATGACCCCCACTTGTGGTTAAAATTTGAGCAAAATAGGATAACAAACAAAAAAGTCTGCCGTCGGACTTGGACCCCCCCCTAAAGAAGAAACCCAGAAATTAAGAACAGAGGTAGAAATATGGTAGTGATTGAGAACGGAGGTAGAGATATGCTTGGTAACGAGTTGAAAATGTTTAACTTTGAGCTCAACTGAAGAAGAAAGAAGGTACCTAAATTCTGTGTTGCAGGTATCAACCTAATTATCTCATACCCTATGTATACACAATACAAAGCTGTGGAAAATGCAACATGGACCTGAGGAGATAATAAGTGCATGGCATGCCTTCAAAAAGTATATCTTTCCTGGATGGCCCAAAAGTCTGGAACGAAGTGAGCAGCATTCTTTTCATTGCACTGTTTGCTTTTTATTGACTCTTGAGTCAATTTTTCTCTTTGCTGTCCAATTGAACGTGGTTTCAGTACCGAAGAAAGAATGCTGCCGTTAAGAAAGGGCTGGAGAGAAAACGCCACACAGAATTGAAGAAGTTTAATATGCCGGCATCTCCAAGCCCCACCCCGGAGTCTAGTTATCGAAGCCAAAACAGAGATACCAAGAAGGCATGAACAGCGTTCAATGTCACCAACAAACCAGTCGGCGGCCGCCCACTCTAGTTGACGTGATGGAAAAGTCGTGACGGATCCAATACACTATTTCTGAAAAATTCAGATATTGCATTGCGTAGGAAAAATCCTGTATCAGTGACTCCATGGCCATTTTCCTCCCTGCATTTAAAACAGTCAATCTGGCCCAAGTTTCCACACTTTTGGGCCAACCCTTATTATCAATTTACAATTTACGAACTAGCAAGAAACAAAAAATTTGCAAACAAAAATGTCTGATTGAAAAAAAAAAATTGAAAGACAAATTCTATGCCAAGGCAAAAGCACATGACATGGCATTGCTTTGAAAAGCCACCCAACATTTTATTGCCGCACATCCAAATGATGTCGGCCCGCCATCACAAGTAGAATGCACAAAACGGACGAAGAACTTGATGCAGAACAGCCTGCAAGTCAAACAAAATGTTCATCGAACAAGGCGTCATATCAAAAATTGAGGTCCAAAGCAAAACGCACTTGGTCATCAAAAGGATAAAGGCAACGCTGGATGAACAAAGCAACACAATCGGCGGCAGCGCCAACGAATTTAAATACATTTGCATCGCAGCGGCAGGACAAAGTCAAACAAACTTCGGCAGAATGCCGAGAGACGCTACCTATGTTGCTAGCGAAAAATGGACGTTGTATGTAACAGCACTTCTAGTGGAATAAGCGGGGCAGAATGCAAATAATTTTGCATCTGTTTGTCTTCCTAGATGGGCTGGTCGTTGCTAAGTATTTTCGTTGCTGGGTGGATCAAGTGAAAGACCTGGGTTGAAGAACACGAGCTTGCTCATTCCCCTGTTGTTGATATCACACATCTGCTTACAGCCCATCTCTGATTCAAACTGTTTCATTCGACCGGACACCTGAAAAAAAAATTGGGCCAGAAGTCTTTGGAGTAATTTGAACTCAGCGATAAATTGGTAGAGTCCATCTGACATAAAAAAACTCCACCAATACAAGAAGAATCAACCCCTGAACCCTGGCCGCAAATTTTTTTTTTTTTGTTTTTTTTTTTTGAATTTTATGAACTGGGAGAGAATAGTGCATTTCTTCAAATTATTTTTCACCAGGATATTATGAACAGAACTGTACGAGTAGTTGCATTTCTGTTGTTTTGAATTTCAATTTGCATTTGAGAACATATCTCCGACATGATCTGTTAAACTTCTTTCCCTTTCCCAGAATTGTTTCCTTCGTTAATCGAGACTGTTTAATGCTTCCTCAACAGACGCACAATTAAAGCTGTCACATTTCATCATGCAGCATTTGATTGGGAAGTAGTTATTGCCTCAATCATCTAAGACTGAAATTGTTACGAACATCACTGCAAATGCAGATGTGCGCCGACACATGGCTTGGTGTTCAGTTTTGTGAATATTGAAGCCTAGGTAGAAGGTATATCTTGCTCTTTTTTCCCCGAGACAACTTCTTTTGTGACATCTGCTTGTCGTGCTACCCGATATCTATCTACCTCACTCGAGAGCACACCACTTCAACGAACAGGATTTTGTCACAGATCACATCGTGAGAGCAGATTACAGCTGAAAGTAGGGTGTTCGAGTGGATAACACAAAAGCACTTACCAATCTCATCAAGTTCATTAGGTCTGTGGTGCAGGCATAAGTCATGAATACTTCACAAATTGCTTCGATAAACCAACTTCCCCTGTACTTGTCCCTGTTTGCCACGTAACCTTTTTCAAGGAGTAGAAAAGAGAAACATTCCAATGTCTCAGAGTAAGAAAAAAGCATTGTTTCTGGAAGTATCTGAAACAAAAACAACCTTTTTCTAATCTTGTAAACCGAAAAACAAGTTTTAAGTGACAAGCACCATTTTGTGTGAATAGGCACCCGATTACAGAAAATTACCCATTTCAAGCGAACACTCCTGCATTCACGGAACAAGCCAAAAAAAAACTGGACACAAATCTGCACAACCGATAGCCAAGTTTGACGACCACAAATCAACAATCCACAGATCAAAGATGGCAACCAGTGAATAATCAACTGGTCACGTTACAAATCAGCAAACTGCAAGTGAAGTGTCAGTTATCAACAGGTACGAGATTTGTACCAATTCGGGTGATGACAAGATTTGGGTGATAAGACCCAAGAAATCAATGATTTGTGAAACCAAAGATATTGACACAAGTCAGAAGTGATAAGTCATCCGCCAACAAATCCATTGTCTTCAGCTAACCAAACACTCAAGTCAGCAATTACAATTCAGCATTTCCCCAACAATGAGCCAATCTGTGAATGGTCAGCAATTATGAGTCGACAAGTCAAGACATTAGACATTCTGTAAAAAAACACAAATATCAAGCCGCAAATCATCCACGGAAAGGAAAAGAAACATTGCATGCATGGCGAATGAATTACAATCTGCCAGCACCTAACTGAAACATGATTGTATAATGCTAAATGACTGCCACTTTGGGTAAAACAATCACAAGTAGGTCAATTTGAGAAATGTCTTACAAGTCACCAACTTTTCGCCCAACATGCCTGGATGAGAACTGATTCGCAGAGAACGCTCAACGAAATATGCCCGAAGGTTCTCTGCTCTTTGCGACCAGTCATTTTTCGCAGGCAATATCTTGCCTTGCCCTGGAGATTGCAGGAAACAGTTGAAATTTGCCTTAATTGATCTGTTTTGCGATTCGCAAAATTTTAAACAAAGTAAGATTCAGCTACTGCTTCATAAGCATCGATTATTATTTTTCCGAAAACGTTGCCACTCATCTGCTGACCAGCTGATTGTCGGAAAGGCAACCGTAAATGCCAGCACTGCCCACTTAAAGCAGCCAGAAAACCGAAACCACAGGCAGGGAAAACTGCCAAGGGAGGCAGGAAAACAGTCAAAGAAAAGGGAAGAAAACCCTGCCAAAATGCAGGTTAAAAACCGGCAGAGCAGGGATGATGCAATCTTGGGTGAAAAAGATGCAACCTGAATGTGAGATGGCCAGGGCCCGGCCAGGCCATCGTCTAATCGGAAGCCACCTTCAAACCCAATGCTCTGGCCACACACCGCCCACTGCCCAGAGAACACTTGCTGGAAAGTGGTGGTGTGCTAATGGTGCTGCTCACCACATCCGACAGTCTGATTGCCTGCAAGTATGAGTCGCATGAGTGGGACGCAGACACTCACCATTTAAAACTCCAATGGGATTTTCCCTCCTTAAATCATGATTGGCAAGAAATTATCTAATTAACGTTGCGCAATTTTTTATGAAGGGGGGAAATAAAAAGTGCCCACATATTATGTTTCAATTGTTCCCAACCTGGAATGGTAGCGTAAGCAATGCACAGGTCACTGACGGTTGTTAGCTTCTCAACCCTGGCAGGTGCTGGTGTTATCATACCAGAATCTGGCTGAACCCTTCGAACGTCCGACACTGTTTCTGGAGAAAGTCCATTGTCAACTATGGAGCCCCTGGAAATATTAACAAAAACAAAGGGAAATGTTTAGTAAATTGCAATATTGAAAGGGGGTGGACCAATTTTTCCATTCTTGATTGGACGAGTCGCTGTAAAATGCAAAAAAAAACCTTTACCTGAGTTTTAAATTGTCAAAACCAAACATAAAACAGCAGCATAAAACATGTCGAAGGGTGCTTGTCAGTGTTTGTGAATGGCAAAGTTAACACATCCCTCAACTTGTGAATCACTAAACATGTGAGCCACCTCTCAGCACTTGGCAAAGGAGGAGTGGCGCCTCTGAAACATTTTGGTTAGTGAGTTACTTAGTTACTCTTTTGAGAGAAAGGTTAAGTTTGTGAAAGAACATTCACAAACATAGTGCAAAACAAGTTTTCGCAGTTTTTACCATCACAGTTTCTGGACAGCAATTCTTATGCAGGTTGGTTAGGGAATCTATGAGTAAGTAATTCCCTCTCAATTACATAGCTAACTTAACTTGCTTCATTTTGGAAAAATGTTTTCTCCTGGCATTCAAAATGCTCCAAATTAACAATTTCCCAACATCGTTTAATCCCTATTGGAGATACGTATGCACTGTGAACTCGTCCTGAAAACTGACCCCGTCTCGATCCCAATGCGACAAATTCACAACACAATTAAGCTCCATTTTCAACACAGTGACATCAAACTCAGACACTTACCTGCACGACTGAATGAAGAACATTTTCGGTTTGTTCTGCAAGTTAGGAGACGAAACATTGCTGAAGAAGTTCAAGATGGTCTGGACGGGCAGCTGACTATTGTCAACACCGATGATGACCTCCCCAGTGCCACATGACGTGCAGAATGCCTCACCATGGCTCAGAATGGCAACAATTGCAGACTGGTGCTGTTTGTGCAGTGGACTTTTGGCAAATTCATGGAACGTATGAATCATGCCCTGGAAAAGATAACCACACAAGAAAACAACAGATATATCAAGTCGGCACACAGACCTTGGAAATGATGTTTCGGCAACGTGAGAATAGGACGAATGAAGAATGTAGGCAAAATTCCTCTTCGTTGTCTTAAAATTGTGTGAACCAAAGCCCATCAGGCTCTGTGAGATGCAGAGGAACTTCTGCAGAGTGCAGCACACTTAGCGATTAAATTGTTGGGGTGCGCGGTGGTATGGAGTGCCACAACTTCTTTTCGTGGCGGCCCAGCAATTAGAATACTGCCTGAAAAGCACCACTACCTGTTTACAAAAGCGTACCGCCACTTTTTATTTCACAATTTAATCCATTGAGCATACTCCAAAACACAATATGCAAAAATCACAATACGTTCAGTGAATTTGATGGAATTAATTTGATATTTTCTGCTAATTTAGGTTAACTCTGAGCCTTAGTTTGGCATTTTCCGCCCATTCAAGTAAGAATGGTTGAAATGTGGAGGAACGAATAGCGATGTTCGTAAAACATTTCCATGTTATTCTCAAGTATCCTGCTAAGATTTGTACCCCATGCTAGTTTGTGGTTAAAATGCTTAATGTACTGAACAAAACAAAATGGGGCCAATAATGCTCCATTCAAAAGTTAGCCCTGTAGTGGGAAGAACAAACATTATAATTAAAATTCACTGCACTCAGATAACCTACTTTACAACCCATTGACAGGCCCAGCCACTCAAATAGAAAGAATAGCATGGGTGCGCTGGAATAAAATACAACTTACAGCGCGTGTCTGATTTCTTTTAATTAAAACATTATACCCCAACTGTTGGAAGAGGCTGCGCAGGTTTCGTTCGTCCACTTCCGATCCAGTCCGCTCCTGGTATGTGTTATCAGTATAATGCATGTTATTTATGATCAGAGCCTGACCTTTCACTCGGTTTGTCATCTGATAGGCCTGTGGAAAATGTTTAACACGAGGAAAATGCTTAGAAGTATTGCAAAAAATACTGTTCCTGGGTTGAGAACTTGGGTTCCAAAGGAATGGTTTAACCATATTATAATTGGATCTTGCAGTGGTTTACGGAAAGGCCTAACCAAAATCACTTGCTTTGGTTCTGGAAAGTCTAACCTGCTGGACTGTATTGTATCGAGGGTGAAGTCTAGTAAATCTGGCGAAAATCTGGTGGAAAATCCGTGCAACAGTAGATGGCTGTTCTCGCAACCAGCCCAAAAAAAATTCAACACATTTTGAATAATTAACTGTGAAGCATATGATGTTAAGTTACCCGAACTCGGTAGTTTTAACGATTTTGTTTCCACATCGTGGCAGTAGGGCCAACATTACTGACCTTGCATTTGTCGAGACAACACTTTCGCCTTCGCCTTGATACGGATTTTCAACGCATCGGTAACGTTAACTCGATTCGCAGATATGATGACAAAATCGTTGAAAACTACCCGTTAAGGGAAACGTTAATACCTTAATTTTTGACATGCCCACTTGCTTCTTTTTGTGCTGCTGACGAACTGTCTTGAATGACCAGGGAAAACCAGCTGTGTCCAAATCCCGCACAGACACAACTAAGTCTCTCCGTTCACCTTAAGAAGGGTACAGTGGCAAGAAAATTACTTGTGTTTTATGCACCAAATCAATGATGGGAAATGGATGTCAATTGGTTTGAGGTTTTCCCAAAAATTCAATAAAAACACCATGTGTGGGTACATTAATTTTCTCGTCACCGTACACTTCAATGGATTTTGCAAAATTTGAAAGCTTCCATGATGCAATATAAAACAATTTCATAACCAATTTGAGAAAAGTGGTCACGATTTTCCTGTAATCATCACAATCCATTTTCTAATTCTAGAAAAATTTTGCATCAACGTCACATGGCTCAAATTTTGCACGAAATAGCAAAAAGGTACCCAGTACACTTCAATGGAACCAGATTTGCTCAGATCGGTTTGGGTCAGATTGGGTTGGTACCAAAACTTCAGGTCAAATAGCCCCATGTAAAAACGTGTCACTGAGACACCAAGCGCAGTGAACAGCAAGTTGTTGGATTGTGATAATCAGTTCTTGCCAACATTGAGTTTTCTTCCACCTGTGTAGACCACGTCGACTGCAGCAGCTTCATCATATTCCAGCTCATGGAGCTGCAAAACTAAGTCAGCTAAACTAGTGAAGAAAATAAAACACACGTTAACATGAACCTACATCACCAACATTTAGGACGCTATCCGCAAAAAATGTAGTCAACAATAAATTAACAAACAGGCCGCTAACCGTTCGTAAATAACTTGTGAATGGCGACATTTCGCCCCGCCGACATTGGGCTTTTATCAAGCAAAATTCAGACAGATGCGTGGACTTCTTCACTGCAGGTCTGAGTCTCACAGCAGCAGTGAAGAAGTCCACCGATTTGTCTGAATTTTGCTTGACAAAACCCCACGTCGGCGAGGGCGAATCGTCGCCATTCACAAGTCATTTACGAACAGCGACCTGTTTGTTAAAATTGTTGACTATGCTTCCCGTTCGTGGTGACCGTGCATTGATTAAAAAAAATGAAAACGAAAATTTAAAAACAGCCCCACTTGCGAATACAAAATCAGCAAAATATGTTACAACTTACATCCTCGGCCTGGAAAAACGGAGCAGGTACGACTTTCACCACCAAGGGTTTCAGGTCATCCGCAACATCTCCTAGGCCACTTCTTGATGCTTCATCCTCATCATCAGACTCCGACAAAACTATTTCACTGATGCTAATTTCTGTCGTGGATATTGATGTTCCTTCCAACTGACTCACAACAATATCCCTTTTGTGAAAGCAAAAAAGTTAGCAAAAATTCATGAAAAAGGAACGAGTTGCCATGAGCTGAATTGAATTAACACAAATGACAGCTCAAAAGGGAGAAAATATCATTTTTCGGGTTTTCACAGAGTTCGCAGAATTGGTTTGGGAATGAACAGGGAACGAAAGCGGGACAAGAGTCAGCTGAAGCTGCATGTGGAGTGGCCTTTTCACAAGTCTGCCATGCCCTGCACACAGTCCACCAAACGTCGAATCTGTAGTTGAAAATCCTCTCATTTATTCATAAAGCTTGCAAATAAAGGCAGCAATTCCTTATTCTTGCTTGCAGTCAGTCCGTCCTTATTCGTCAGCACGTCCTTTCTTTTATGAGGGCATCGAATTTTCTCGTCTTGAAACCTCAGCATCATTTACACTGCCACTGCACAGCAGATGATGCGTTTCCAATGGGGCTTTGAATTTTGGATACCTTAGACCTCTCCCCAACACATCCATTGGTATGACCCTCCTCACTTCACGGGTTGTCCCTCGATATTGAAAACAATAAACACACATTTACCATATCAAGAAAACCAAATTTCTTTCGTAACGTGCCAGGTCGAATGCAAGAGGAGTGGGAGATCCACGTGGCCATTATAGATGAGGGTCGATGGGCCAAACGCCTGATGTAAAGTCTGTTCCAGAAGGTGAAACGAACCAGTTTTTTGTATCTACATACAAGTCAAAACGTAACCGAAGCAAAACAATCGGAACAGCAATTCCTTTCTGCAAAACTCAGTGGGAAGGAAAAGGTCACGTAAAGTTCAACTTGACCGTGGTGCGGGGTCTTCACAGAGAGTGATCTCTCATCGTAAACAACATGGGGCAAATATTTATAATATTGACAACAAAAACAATTTATCATCTTCATGATAATTTGGTTGCAAGTAAGTCTGCTTACGTAAGTCGCAACTCCTCACTGCTGTTGGCCAATTTTGGCGAGCTGAAATTTGCCAAGGTACCATTGCTAACTCCGTTGAGAGGTGAATCGCCAAACCTGGAAGGGAATTTTGAGCTCAACGACTGGTCGTTGGTGTCGACTGTGTCTTGTCCGCAGAGATCAAGTATTTCGTCAGCCCTTATCATCAAGAGTTGTGCAATTTCACCGCTTCCAATCTCCATGAGGCTCTCGATCAGCATTTCAAAAGCAAGTGGTCCTCTTGTTTCCAAGCTCTGGAAGAAGTCCAACTTCCCTCCTCTGTTTCTCAAATCCTTAAAAAGGAGGGAAATTATTCAAAAAAATTACGAGTATTTTGGTAGTAGGTATTTCAGAAGTGAGGGTCTGATTTGGCCACCAAGTAATGCAATGACAAATATGAACTATAAAATGATGCGTGGCGGAGGACACCGAATGCTAAGCAGAAAAAGACCGCTTTTCTCCACACCCAGTTTTCATGGTTGAGGTAAAACGTATTAGTTTTTGCTGTCGAGTCCCTTAAAAGAATGCATTTCTCGACCAACATCTCCGTCGGAGCTCGCGAGGCTCAGTCTCAGACTCACAGTTGATGGTTGAAGTGGCCTGCTCACTCTTCTGATGCTCGCTTGCACGCATTTTTTATTCTAATTCAATCTGGGGGGAATGCCTTGGCCATTTCAGTGACACCTATTTCACGGTGGGGTTGAACCTCACGCTGCATTCGTGTTCATTTGGTGAATGCTGTTCACGTTTCTGTTTTGCAGTGCTTACAACAGGGGCATACATCCGAAGACAAACTTTATCCTTCGAAACCATGTGCACACAACTCCATCGCTAGCTGTTGGGATTGTTTCACTTTCTTTCGGTCCTTCGAAATCTAAAAAATCCAATTTGAAATCAAAATGATGCAGGTTTGTAGTTGGGGAATTTATAAATTTAAAAGGAGGCATCCGGAAAATGCACTGAATGTACAGACGACATGCGACTGGCGAATCTTTGTGAAATTTTCTTCAACTGGGTGCTGCAAGCGACTTTGGTGGCGTTGGCATTGAAGGATATGGGACCAAATCAGTAAAATTAGCATCAGTCCTATAATAATAATCATCAACAAAGCATCAAAAAACCATGCAGAAACACAGTTCAAAAAGAATAATGGACAGATCCCTGTTCTGCCATTGCATGCTTCTTGCGGTGTTCTAAAATTTTTACTCGTTTTTTTTTTTATTTTATTTCACATATTTTGGGTGATATTCGATTATCCTGTGTGAAATCGAATTTTGAAGTGTAGGCAGGTCCAATCTATGTTCATTTTTTCTTCCAGGGGATTGTTGCCAAAGTCACTGCAAGTTGCCCTTTGGTTTTAGAAGGCCAAGGACCTGTGCTGTGATTTTTGGACAGACCTCCATGGGCAGGTTGTATGTCACGACTGAAAGAATCAAGGTAAGCCTGTAAGATGGAGATACCATTTTTTTTTTCAACAAAAACAAAGCTGGAAAAAGAGCGATGTCCTTAAAGTCCATTCCAAACTTGATGTCCTCTGGATTTTGAGATGAAACGTAGCCAATGAAGCCAGGGATGTCCAAATTCCGGCTCAATTTTCATGGCATCTGTGCTTCAAAAACGGAAGGCCAAACAAGAAAATCAATTTTCCATCTGGGATCAATGACAATCACTTTGAAAATCAAGGAAAACAGGGCATTTTGAAATTGAAATTGACGTACAATCATCTATGACATTTCATACTGAAATCCACGATATACGAATACAATCCTATTTTGGACCAAGGAAGCGCATTCCACTGGTTCAGATACAATGATGTTAAATAACAGGAGTGTGATATGGCACTGTTGAACTGTCTATTTTTGCGGAATCACTGTCCAAGCCGGGTGAAAATAATTGCCTCAGCATTTGCGTGAAATTCTGGGGGATTCGGCTTACAATCTCGAAAATAATGGAAACGAATCTTTTTCAAAAAAAATTTTTTTTGAAAAAATTTTGAATTTTTTTAATGTTTAAAAAAAATTCTGACACTCTAAACAAGAAGCCCCACGAAACCTTTCATCCTTAAAATTCAAAAACTGAACTTTTGCCATTTGCTGGTGAGCACATTGCGGACGCAAACTGTTCACCCCTGCTTTTGATACCCCGCTCACTACCATCATTTACCATCAATACGAAGTTCATTCAACCCGCAGAGGACATCATCTTTGGAATTGACTGTAATTGCTATCCAGCACCTCTTATCCCACTGAAGGGACTGCACATTTGCAGTGCTTGGAACAAAATGATCCTGCTAAGAGACAGAAAATTGGTATGAATCATGAATCATAAAATTTGACTAGTGGCAATTATGCCAAACTCACCCCAAAACTTTTTTGCAGGACATCGCTGAAGACATTCTTTTCCAGTAACTTTGCATTTAAAGCAACAACATCAGTCTCTTCTAGCAGAACGCTCAAGTAGTGGTGAATTGCTGCACGGTGATGAGCTTCCATTGCTGGGGAAAAATCTGACAATCCGGAATCAACGAAACCAATATGTCACCAATCCCAATGGGCCTACTTCCACAGTCAATGATAAGGCACTTTGCCATTCAACATGAGGCATTCAACCACACCCAGGCCGGAGTCGGCTGCTGATTTTAATCAAATTTCAAAACAAAGCAACATGAAACACGAGACTGGTATTGAAATTGCCTAATCGGAGACCAGAGAAAATAGCATTCCAAGTAAGAAACTAGCCAGATTAGATGCTTGCAGAGAATGCAGCCTCTAGCACACCAGGAAAGGCCACATTGCCCGATGTGCTTAGAGGAAACTGGGGCACAATGGGACAGACATACACCAGGATTGAAGTTGGTCAAGACTGCCAAGAAATTCCACAACAGCAAATGATGGCTCAATGCGGGTACCATGAAAACATTTTCAGTCACGAGCCTACATTGGGTTTTTATTTCAAGAGAAAATTCGGTTCATCAACAAACAAGCATAACAAAATCCCTGCTGCGACTTCTGGAATAAAATGCCAAGATGACGGAACCAACCGAAATTAATTGTATCAAGCTAACCAAATCTTGTTATGGGTATGGATCCAGCAGGTCCAAGACTGGTTTGTTGATCAGTATCTGGAAATTTGGCCTCTTTGGTTCCATCAAAAACAATGCACTGGATCTGGTTGACCTGAAGAAGTGGGATCCTTAGTGCGGAATTTGTGTCATTGAATTGAATTACATTTAGTCATTTTGATTTCCCTGTCATGAAGCCTTCACCCTCAGAAATCCTTCATTGGGTTTGGGCATAAGGACTCGTTGCAACAAAACAAAGTAAAACGGTGAAAAATTAAAAATGGAGCAGGAACTGTGCAACTGATTGACGTAAAAATGAGATCAAGCTGAACCAACCCAAATGAGTTAAATCAAATTCATCAAGTCCCGTGCATGTTGAAGAATCAAGAACTACCCACCATAAAATATGCTGGGACACATCAGACTCCCATCTTCCCGACTCACATCACAGCTCTCTGATTTATTTTTTTTTTGCATGCGATGAGTGTTGTTTTGTCCGAAAAAGCTAAGGCAGCAAATGTGCAACCGAGTCCCATTGCGAAATTGAAAATGTTCACGAATACTTGCATTATCTCTGTCATCTTCTGACTCATTTGAGTCATCACCAGATTGCCTTCATTTCCTGTGACCAAGTCTTTTAAAGGCCGGTTCATAGTCAATTTGAAATTTTAAAACATCTCCAGCCAGTGTTCTGTCTTACTAGCATCTTTATTCATTTATACACGAATGTTTCACTGCATGACTTTCATCCACAGCATCATTTTTCATAGAATCCATAACAAAGGAGT
>JASGXE010017661.1:0-32670 GCA_030068105.1 Sinentomon sp. SZTP_YWyxl
ATATTTTAGAACATTAATTTGACACAAACTTTGATGGACGGTCATCACAGCAGGATGATTTTCCCAGATTCAGACAGTTGCCAAATTTCTAACCTGCTTTATTTTTCCACGACCTTTATCCGGATTGGAATAAAATTCAATTCTACTGGAGTTATTCTGCGTAATTTTTTCGTTCGAGGATCCAATCCGAAAATTTTCAATAATGCAGGCAGAAGCTGAAATAGTATCGTATGCGCCACAAGTCTCCCGTCAACTGAAAGAAGAGTTTGCCTGCTTTCTCGCACCGTGGCTCTGAAATTCACGCTCAGTGCTATCCTCCCATTTGTGCTCATCAGCCAGAGTGAAGGCAGGGTGTTCGAGGTTGATGTTCGTTCTGAAAATGGTGGATTTGGTAGCAACATGGCGGCGGTATGAGGCATACCAACTACCAGCGGTTAATTCTTGTTTATTTATTTTATTTATTCGAGACCAACATTTTGCTCGGAGGAGATGGCCGACAGAAACGGCTACTCGAGATTCCGACTCCAAACAACCAGTCACGATGCTTGATGCACAGATACAGGATGGCAGAATGCCCAAAACATGATGGCCCATATGACGGGAGACTTACGGCGCTTACGTATATCTGATGCGTAAACAGTTCAAAACATGAGCTTCCAGCGTTGAAGAAGAGTGGAGAGAACGTCCAGTTTTTTGTGCACAGATGCTGAAGGTCTCCAGAGGATTTTCTTTCACTTTGCACACACCTATTCTGGATTCATTCTGATGATTTCAAGTCTTCCTACGAACCTGAAAAAAAATTTTCCTGCAACAAAAACAGAGCACTTTCTATTTTATTCGTGTAGCAATTCCATTTCACATTCATTTTCAACTTGTGGGAATGGTCTCCAAAAAGGGGCGTCATTCTGTGGCCAACCACTTTTGGAAAGATCACCCAGAACACCTGGAACATTTGAGAATCGTCACCGCGAGATCATTTGGAGTGCTCTTTTTCTGTTACAGTGAAACGATCTTCTCAAGATTGGATAGATCGCCTGGAACACATTCAAGATCAAGTTCAAAACACCTGATGACCCTTCCTCGACGAAGATCGTTTGACGAAGATCATCATGGGTGTGCACCGAGAGCGCTCTGGAAGTGATTATTATCTGTTACAAAATGCCGATCTTCATGTGATCTTGAAGTGTTCTAGGTTTTTACAGTGTAAAAACACGCTCCTCAAAAACGACAATTTAAAAAAATGCAACGAGCGACAAGAAAAAACGGAACTTCTGAAAAATGCCGGGTATTCCAACTCCTGCTCAGAGGACAGGAGGTTTTTCATTGTACCCGACAAAACTGTACGTCAGTTGCAATCATTCGCTGTTGACCGAGGATCCATCTACAGAGACTGTCTTGAAGCAGTCATTATGTCCCTCAGAGAATCAGGCGTTAGCTTGAAGTGGTTAAGGAATTTAGTAGATTTGCACACAAACTTCGTTGTGGATGATGACACTGAAATATACAACAATGCACAGCGTAGAAATCGGAGCAATGGTTGCCAGCCGATCATGGCGATAAAACAAAAAGACATGAGACCTGAAATAAGACTTGTACACCTACGAAGTGTTTTTATTTTACTTTGCATTGGTTGGGTAGCGTCTATATTTGGACACTTGTTCGAGGTGGCTTTTACAGTTAAACAAAAATGTCGTAAGATTGTCCCGTAGGCCTATTATCATTCTAGTCCAATTTTTCGGAGTGAGTTTATTTGTTAAATCGAAAGATTTATGTACTGCTATAGTACGTCTGATGGCGATACACACTCGTTATCGTAAGTCAGTATTTTTGTTATGGTTAGTTTTAGATCGTCTGAATGGGATTATTTCTTAAATCGCTGGAAGTATGTGTTGGTAGATATCACATGGCTCCTCCCACTTTTGGATTTCTTTGGTATCATTTATTTTTGCGCAATTGTGTTCAAAGGTATATAAATCCCTGTGTGTTGTTAGTGACACTTCATGGGAGAAGCTTTTACCTTTAAGTAGAATTGACCCTTAGATTTGCGGCAGTGTTAATGTTAGACCATTTTCTACCGAGTGAGATTATTTACGGGTACGGGTACGGGTTTGTATGTCTAATGGAGACGCCTGATCGTAAGATTATATGCTGGTGTTATCATGGTTACTTTTATTTTCTTCCGAATGGGATTCTTTCTCGTTGTAAGAAATCAAAAAGTTTTCCCTTACTTCTTTTAAAAATTAATCTCGTATCATTTATGTTAGCGCGGTTTCCTTCAGAGTGAATTTTTTCTCAAATCGAAGGATATGTGATTCTTATCCTGTCTAATGGCGACAGCCACTCTGCAGAATAACCTGATATTTTGAAGCTTGTGCTGTTTTCTTCGAAGTGAGATCATTACATATTGCATATCTAATGACACTCACTCGTTTGGTTTTGCTAATTTATTAGGTTGGTGTTAGTTTCTGCTGAATGGGAATAATTTTGTGAACGCATAAGTATTGTTATCATTTTTAAGAAAACTTTTAACTAATCATAAGTATTGTGTGATGCCCACTATTTATTCGTATTGATGTTAATTAAAAACTGCGTGTACTAGGTTCATCTAATCAATTACAATTTGGTTAGATTGTGCCGGAGGTTTTGCTTATCTGATGCGGAAAGAATTTAGGTAGAAAAATCTGAATCACTCTCCGAGTAAATAAATTACCCAATGCAGTCCTGATTTCGAATTATTTACTGTATACGGGATAAAATGAAAAGTTTGCGTGTTTTCAATTCGCACATGTCGATGTAATTTTTGTGTAGTCATTCAAGACTTTTGCCTCATCACGTCCTGATGGTAATTTCAACGCGCACGGCTGGTAATCATTTGAACCGCAGTTGATATTTCTGCTAAAAGTCGAATCTATTGGAAAATACATGGCCATAAGATATTTCGCCATAACTCTGTTGTGGCGAAACAGAAGATGCAATTTCACACTGTCATGCATGCTTTTTGTTGCAATTTGGCAAAAATCTCTTAAAAGCGTTAAAAGAAAGAAAAAATTTATCAGCGGAAATGACCAAAATGGAAAAACATAAGGTTCAGACAAATTGAAGAGCGCAAAGTGATAAAACCTTAGTTTTTCTTCCTCTGTTTTTTTCCAGTTGGAAACCACTGACAATTCAACAATTCAAAAGTTCTGAAATTGAAACATCCCTCAATATTGTTGTGAAAATGTTTGTGGCGGCGAATACCCTCTGTGAAAACCTAGCTGTAATCGTTTGAGAACTCTTGGATTCCTTTAAATTCTCTAGATCCTCGAATGTTTCTTGTAAATGAATCCAGTTGGACCTTTGTTTAAATTACATTGTGTGACATTGAGTATTTTCTGATATTGAGCAAATAATTGAGAGCAGTTCTGAATTCTAGAGTGGATGGGGTAGAAGGCAGCCTACTCACTCTGTTCATGTCTGAGTAAGGAGTTGGCTTTGTTAAGTTCACTTTTGAATTTGTGTTTAAAAGAATTCTACTTAAGTGAGATGCCGATGATGGTTTGTGACATGAGTGCATGATAATATTTCTTTCAGTTTCTGTTGGGCAGATAAGAGAAACTGTGATCACCACCTACATTCGTTTCTTGTCGTTATACACGTCTCTTGAGCAAGCCTTCCAACTTGCACACTGCTCTTCCACTGTATCAGCCGCTTCACATCTCCACACTTCCAGACCAACAACATCTTCCTCTACAGTTTCAGATCAAAGATGTCTCCATTCAACAGTTCCTTCATTCAATTTTAAGCTCTCTGCACACACAGTCACCCTGAATTCTTCATTCCTTGGGAAGAGATGAGAAATCAAGCTGAAGTCTCACCTTTATCAATAACTGCTGAACTCAATGAGAAGGAGTGATGTCAAAGTTAAGTTTCCTTGCTCATTTCCTCTTTTAGGGAAATCGAAGGTGTATTCATCTGGTCCAAGAAATTTCATCTCACACCTATAGACAGCAAATTTCTCAGAACAGTTTTTTTCTCGAAGTGTTTGTGACTTTTGAATGAGGTCATTTCATATCATTTCAACTCCTGAACTCATGTTACTATCAGGGTTTATCTCTCCATGTCACAAACTACATTTGTTATGAGCTTTAGCAAGAAGTCATTAAACTGAGCTGTGAAGGATCAGGATATTATTGCAGTTTGTTTTCTTCGTTTAGTGCTCTTAACAAAAGTAGTCTCTGGACCTGCAAAGAAAACAGGAACCTAATTAATCGATTTATTTTAGAAGAGAATTTATCTTGCATGGTGAAAATATTTAGTCGAGTTGGAGACTACGTTCGACTGTCAAAAATTGAATTCAACTCTCATTTTTCTCATGTCATGCGTTCGTGGGGAAGATTGAGATCTGCAAATAAGATTTTCGCAAAACAAAACTCCGAAACCGCCTTTCTTTTTGTCGTGCTGCGTTTCAAAGAAATTCATCCGGCATGTAAGTACATAATTTTTCCCAGTCGGATAATAATGCTGCGACAAGCCCGCCGTCCATTATGGGGGCGTTTTTGCCAAGCGTACAAGAAGAAAGGAACCTGCATTCTTCTCCTAGAATTGGATGCGCCCTCTATATACCGCACCCTCCCTATACACACGTATCTTCGCCTTTGGCAAAAAAACTCAGGATGGCTCCTTCGCAGGAATTGCGAAAGGGCAAACAAATTCTCAGCGAAAAGTGCAGGATTGTGTAGAAAATAGAAATAATGAGGTAGGTAGGAAAGGGAATAGAAGTGATGAGGTTCACCGCACCAATTGATTAAGAATGAACCTGCATTTGACAGGTTATTTTGCATGAATGCGCATTTACACGTCGATCAGTCAATGCATAATAATGAAGAAAAAGTCTCTCCGAATCCTTGCATTCTCTATTTTAGGCCTTTTAGCAAAAGAGGTTTCTATTTTGGGAGAAAATAATGGAAATTTCAATGAATTCACCGGATTTGCTTGATATTTCGCGATGACCGTGGATGTATATCGGAAACATTTCCTTTACCCACAGCATGTAAAACCTCGCATTACCCAGTATGAACTCCGTATTATCTAAATCGAACTGCAAGTCTTGCAACTCACGATTTTCAGACATCTGAAGGCGTTAGGCGTTAATGTCTTCAGATGCACCCACTTCGAACGTAAAGTTGTTGAAACAATCACCAAAGATCACAAAAGAGGAATTTATCTTCTTGAATGAGAATGTTCATTTTTGAACTTTTCGTGGAGTCCAATACAAGGAACAAGGTCAATTGGACATACGAATACAAGAAGGTAAATTCCTCTTTTGGATTACCAAACACCGTTGCCGAACTCAGTAACGCCAACTACTTCAAATCAAAGAGTCGATTTATCCACATTCGGTTTCGCACACCCTAAGAAGCCGACAACATTGTTTTTAGACTACAATGTTCGCGATAAAAATATGACAAATCCAGAAATCCGCTGAATTCAATCCGCGTTAAAGTACTCACGTCGATATTGACGGGTGTGTGCCGCTGCATGGTTTTGAAATGAAAATACTTTCTTATGAGATTGAATTTGTCTAATCGATTTGATAGCCCCTCCGCTATGATTAAAGACCTGGGATGGTGTTCTCTTGCTGGAAGACGCAAATGCTCGAGGCTTGCCTTGCTCTCTCACATCTATTCTGGCTCATGTTCTTTCCTAACTGACTTGAGATCTTCTATACAGCCTCCAAATTATACTTCTCGATGGGACCATAGAATGAAAACCCAGCAAATAAGCTGTAACAAGGATGTATACCATTATTCTTTTATTCCTCGCACTATCCGTGACTGGAATTCCCTGCCTCGGGACTTAATGATGTGAATTATACCATTCCGGTAAAGCATCATCCAAGGCCTGGTCTCAAAAGAAGCTGTATTCATGTTAAGGCATTGTTTATTGCTTTCATTTTGTCACTTCAAGCAGATTCTTTGATTTAATAAATTTCCAGGATTTTATTTCCATGGCTTACTTTTACGTTTCACTTCATTTGCCTGCTTTTCGCAACGATTTTCATGCATTATGAAACTTTTGACTGCTCTATACTCGAAGGTTCAGATCTCAATTTGCTCTTCATTTCAGGTTTAATTTTGTTTTATTTTTGTCGTTTTAGGTTTTATTTTCTAGTCCATTTCAGGCTCGGATGCAGTTTTGACTTTCCTGAACGTTTGAAACCCTTTTGTGCATGCCCAGGCAGCATTTCATGCGCCGTTTTTCAAAGAATAAAGGGCGGCGCCAAGCGCCTGCCAAACAAGAGCTATGCCGGCGCCAAGTGAACACTACGGTATAAAAATGTCCGGGCCTATATGGCCGACCTGGCGCATCATTTGGTGCAAGAAAAGCCCTTGCGAATCTTTGCGCCAAATGGCACAGGAAAAGCGCATGCACCGCAGGCGCACGCTTTACGCACGAAATACCCACGAAAAGCCCATGCGGATCTTTGCGCCGAATCGCACAGGAAAAGCGCATGCGCCAGGCGCAGGATTATGCGAGAAATGCCCACGAAAAGCTTATGCGAATCTTTGAGCCGAATGGCACAGGAAAAGCGCATGCGCCAGGCGCAGGATTGACGCGAGAAATACCCAAGAAAAGCCCATGCGAATCTTTGCGCCGAATGGCACAGGAAAAGCGCATGCGCCAGCCGCAGGATTTTCGGGAGAAATGCCCACGAAAAGCCTATGCGAATCTTTGTGCCGAATGGCACAGGAAAAGTGCAAGTGCCAGGCGCATGATTTACGCAAGAAATACCCATGACACCAATTATGCCCAATGATGACCCAAAACGGATATATTTCCGGGTGAACAAAAAAAGAGCCAAAAACATCCCCGAAAACACACCCAGAAACAGCCAAAACACGCAAAAACAGCCAAACATCTGGGTGCGTGGAATGACGTCTAATTTTTGCAAGGTCTAAAGTTACGTCTAACCGGAATAACGTCCAACCGGAATAACGTCCAACCGGAATAACGTCTAACAGGAATACGTCTAACCGGAATAGCGTCTAACCGGAATAACGTCTAATCGGAATATCGTCTAACCGGAATAACGTCTCACCGGAATAACGTACAACCGGAATAACGTCTAATTTTTGGAACGTCTAACTTGGCATCCGAAAAAGTGCTAAATGCGATGTTGCCATTTTTCGACATTGCAAGATGCCAGATACACAGAATTTGAGGCGGTCAGGTTGGGTCAGACAAAGGTCAGGTCAGGTTTGGCTTGGTTCGGTTGGGTTTAAGGTTAGGTTAGATTAGGTTATGAAAGGTCAGTTTGGGTCAGCTTGGATTGGGTTGTCTGATTCCAGTACCCAGCCCGAAATAATATCTGGCAACGTTGCACGCAATATTCACCAGACGACACGCCGTCATTTTTGACCTCAAAAAATTTATGTCATTCCGGTTGGCGAATTTCCAAATTCCAAACAAATCGCCAGAATTTCGACCAATCAGGTGCTTACCCAAATTAAAACCGCGTTTACGACATCTCAAGCTAATCTAACCTAACCTAACCTGAGCCAACCTTTCCTCTTCCTGGTGTCAACAACTGCCACTGGTGTCAAAAAACATTTCGGTGTTTTAAAAAACAAAAACCTAAAATTTTTACCCAGGTGGGATTCGAACCACCACCACGGGAACCACACCGCAGCGGCAGCAGGCGGGCAGTTTGGTTTGGTGGGGATTTGGATTCGCACTGCAGCCTCAGTTCGCAGATTCCGCGATTTCCGCGTTTCAGAAGGACCCGCAGCAGGCTGTCTGGACCACTCGGCCACAGAGGCTGCTGCCGGAACTTGTCCGCTTCGGAAAGGTGTATTCATGAAACTGTTTTTGTAATTGCGTCATTTCGTTTTTGCTCGCATCCGATTGGTCGAAATTCTGGGGATTAGTTTGGAATTCAGAAATTGGCTTCCGGTTGTGCGTACTTCCGGTATTCCGGTTAGACGTTATTCCGATTAGACGTTATTCCGGTTAGACGTTATTCCGGTTAGACGTTAATCCGTTAGACGTTATTCCTATTCGACGTTATTCCGGTTAGACGTTATTCCGGTTAGACGTAACGGAAAAGGGGGTCAGAGATTGATTTGTGGGGGAACCTAAGGGATTGTCATGGGGAACGGTTAACTCTAACGAGCATTGAGAAAACAGATTTGAACAAAAGGAAAATGAACACTGGATTACAGAACAGTTTGATGCACTTAACTTCACTTGGATGAAGTTCAGAGGTTGACGAATTTGAGCACTCGGATGGTAGGTATCAGTTGTGTGGGTGTGTGAGAGAAATCCTGTCTTGAAGATGGACGGTGGTTCCGGGATGGATTTGGGTGGATTCAGAGTACCAACATCAGTGTAAGGAAGAAGGAAAGTGATGACCAGGAAGTCGTGAAGAATCCATTTATTGGCAGGTTAACAGAAGAGATACAGTTGAATCAGGCTCGATGAATTAAAGAGGGTTCATTTACAGCTGAAGGATGGAGAGCGAGCTCATCTGTGCTGTTCTTTGACCAGAGTTGTTGTTGAAAAGATGTGACTGGGTCATGGAAAGGGGCCATCATAGGGGGCCTTGTGTGGAAAGTGAACTGAAGCTTTGACATGCCCTTATGGAAACTTGCTGTGTCCCATGGTAGCAACTGAAATAGGGGAGAAAAATATGCCCTGACACCTGGCAAAACAAAAATCCTCCTCTACTCCTTCCTCACCACAGATTGAATGGTTTCTCCTTTCAAAAACAGCTTTCAAATAAATATTTTCCCACACTATTGGAGGGTGGTCCCTGAAAACCGGACAGCCGGACAGCCGGACAGGACCTCCGGACTGACCCAGACGGGTTAGGTTAGGTTAGATTAGGTTAGGATAGTCTATCCTAACCTAATCCAACCTAACCTAACCCGTCCGGGTCGGTCCGGCGTTCCGGCGCGGTCCTGTCCGGCTGTCCGGTTTTCAGGGACCACCCTATTGGAGGTCGTCATATCAAATTCCCAGAAGGAACAAAAAGTTCTTTTCTCACAACAATGTTTTCTGACAACAATGCAACAAATATTTGGTGTGACATTTTACCAAAGTGCAACTTGAAAAAGTTCCCAAGTTGCTCTCACTCTTGTAGACAATGTCGCGATAAACAGAAAATTCTGGTTGAAGATATTTGAAGACGCAGATTTTGAATCAGACACTTGAGAATTTTGCAGATATGAGATATTTGCAACAGACTTTTAACCAGCAAACAACCATCACACATTTAGATCATGGAATACTTTCGTGAATGATATCGATCTTCCGATGGGTGGTCCCTAAAATGTGGATACCTGGATACCTGGACACCCAACTGGATACCTCCTTGGATACCCTTCTGACACAACCTAACCCATCCAAACCAACCTAACCTAACATATCCTATGCTAAACTATCCTATCCAAAACTAACCTGACCTCTGCTGCCCAAACCTGACCTATTTGTGGGGGTATCCAGTTGGGTATCCAGGTGTCCAGGTATCCATACTTTAGGGAATACCGTTCCGATGTTGCAAATATACCTACATCAGAAAGTCTCTGGAGCAAAACTGGTGTTTTGAATGCAGGTTTGAGAAATTTTCCTCTCAAAGCTGTGAGATTCTCAAAAGCTGTGTGCTAAGCTGTGAACTTACGGTTCTGGTGAATGTGTGAAGCACAAAACACATGCAAAAAAAAAACAAAGTTCAATTTCGCAAAACACTCACCTCCTCTGATAGGAGTTCAGCACCTGGTAGGTTTTGCCTTGTTGCCATTTCGCAACGTTTGTGTTAAATAAATAAATAAATAAATAGGTTGCGCTGCCGATTTTGACGGCCCAGCAAAAGAGACTGACTGAACGACCTGTAGGTCAATTTATAACCTCGCAAATACTCACGTGACCGTGTTTTCAATTCATTTTCTGCATTGCTGCGCGATTTGGTTGATTGTAAATTTTCCATGACGCGTGTTCAAATGTTTACACCAGCACGTCAACATAGTGGGCGTGCCCAGTTATGTTACAGGTCTAAAAATTAGACGTTATTCCATCAACCCAAACATCCCGGGCGCACCCAAACAACACCGAGCACCCACACAAAAGCATCCCAAACAGTGTTAGGTGCGTGGAATAACGTGTAATTTTTGCAAGGTCTAATGTACGTCTAACCGGAATAACGTCTAACCGGAATAATGTCTAACCGGAACAACGTCTAATCGGAATAACGTCTAAATACGTCTTACCGGAATAACGTCCCAAGCAACACGGCGGATTGGCGCAAACTTGCGGCAAGATTATTTGAAACTTGGCGCGAGATTGCCGGCAACACTGCTGCAATCCTGCGGTGTTTACATTTTTCCAATATTCGTCAATATTGCCTCGGCAATTTTGCAACAAGTTTGCGGCAAGATTGCGCCCTGACTCAGGCAATTCGGAAGCATGCATTGATATCGCGCTTCGAGCTGAACATGGTGTTTTTGTTTCTTCAACCAATTTGTATTGCTGAATTTAACGGCATTTGTTGTGGTCGGTTGCCCGCAACTGCCATAAGCGGAAGGGAGTACACCCGGTTAAAACACACCGGGGAAAAACTCCCTGCCGGATATTCGTATTTTTCAATTCCAGCAATTGCGCATTTTTATTTATCACTCTGCGGACATTTTTCCCGTAATTCGGATGTCAATAACGAGTATTATATAATCGGTGGTCTTGACAAAATTACTTGCCAAGAATATGATCACGTTTTCCCCGCGTGCTGGATAAAAAATGTTGGAACCGCAATTGCTGTCGCGACTTACACACAACTGCATTTCAGCTTGTTATGCAAAAAAAATGGCTTATATAAATTGCCCTTTTTTATTAGGATTGTGTTCAGATGGCAGGGAAGATGCCTACCAATCCACGCTTTATTAGGATTGCGTTCAGATGGCAGGGAAGATTCCTCCCAATCCACGCTTTCTCAGGGAAGATACCTACCAATCCACGCTTTATCACACCTTTCGACCTTCCGAAAGAAAAAAAATTTACGGCGACCCAATTTAAAGATGTTTTTCACGGCGACCCTTTCAAAACTGAATGACAAAGAAATTGTCGTGAACCCCAATATGCTGCGATGCAATTTTTTGCGAAATTCGGTGAAGAATCCTTCAAACAGCAAATATTCCTATCTTGCGATTTTTCTTGCGAATAACAAAAAAATCTTGTGATTTCTTGCGGTTTTTGGGAAAAAACTCTTGCGCAAAATGAAAAAACTGTCTGGCAACACTGATCCCAAAACACCCAAACATCCCTGTGCACACATCCAAAAACGGTCACCCCGCTCATACACCCAAAAACAGCCAAGCATCTAGAATCCAGGTACGGATTCATACCCAAAAATACAAAAAAAGACATGCAAAAACAGCCAAACACTTCGGGCACACACACACACACACAAAACATGCAAAAACAGCGAAACATTCCAGGAGCAGGGAGTTTTTTCTCCAGTCCGCTTTGACCGGTTTTTCTCCCTGCCCCCGGGCTTGCAGCAACCGTCTTCGGACGGGGGCAAGCGACCGTCTTCGGACGGGAGCTCACAGTTTGCATAAAATGCCCGTTCGTTAATCGACTAAAGAAAAACTGCGAAGCATTCCGACGTGCACCCAAAATACAAAGAACACCCAAAAATAGCAATACATCTCATGGCACACACCCAAAAACAGCCAACATTCCCGAGCACACACGCAAAAACAACCAAGCATCCCGAGCACACCCAAAACATACAAAAACAACCAAACAACACCGAACACACACACAAAAGCATCCCAAAACATCCAAACATTCCTGGGCACACACCTAAAAACCGACAGTCATCCCCGAGCACACACCCAAAAACAGCCAAGCATCTGCGTGCGGATTCATACCCAAAAATACATAAAAAAAAACAGCCAAACACTTCGGGCACACACACGCAAAAGCATGCAAAAACAGCGAAACATTCCAGGGGCAGGGAGTGTTTTCTCCGGTCCGCTTTGACCGGTTTTTCTCCAGAGTCAGAGAAAGCAAAGTGGCCTGAAGGTCATGTAGATCACTTTCTTCGACTGGTGAGCATTTTGATGGATCACCCTGCTCCAGAGGTGACCACTGTGAATGGTGAATCCTCCAAGATGGTCCTACAGGAGAAACTTCAACCTGCGATCAGAAAGAAGAGGCCAGGACTCCTCGACGAGGGAGTCACCATTCTGCATGACATTGCACTGGTGCACCAAGATGAAAGTGATCTTTCAGCTTCTGGACGGTGGATGTGTGGGAGTGGGACCCCTTGCTGAATCCTCCTTATTCTCCTTTCATCACAGGACTTCTTTCTGTTCACAAAGATGAAAGAACTTCTGAGGAGATGCTGATTCAAGACGGAACATTTTTTTTTTCTAGGGGCTCCAATTTTTTCAAAGCATTTTTTAGCCCCGTTATTTTTTCCTTTTTTTGTTAGTGATTTATTTTGCATGTTTCAGGTCAACAATTTTATTATATCAGCAATCTTGAACCAATTTTCAGCAAACATGATTGTCATGCAACAGAAAATTATGTAACATTTTTCCAAACAAGAAAAAATGACAAAGCATCCAAACTTACGGTTGCATTGTTTAATCATTTGCCACATTCCTCAATTGAATGAAATTGTTGAGATGATGTGGTTGATAATAATTTTCCTCAGCATATCATAGAGACACAAGCATTGAGTAGTATCGAAAGTCCAGAGAAGTCAAACAGAAACAGTGGACTCTTCTCACGGGATCAAAACAATTAGGTAGGCAATAATGCAAGTCTCTAGATAGCAATGATGAGGATGCGTTACATTGAACAACGCAACCATAAGTTTGAAAAAGAAAAAAGGAGAAAAACAACAACATTAGCATAGGTTCGAGGTAGGTCCAGAAAGACAATGTTAATTTTGTATTTTTAGGAGGCCTGCCTGGATCTACCTAGTGCGGAGAGGGACCACTGCATTTTTTTTATTTTGAAATAAGGACAGTGAACAAATGCTGCCCACAAAACGATTTAGAAAGGGGCAAAATTTATTGCATATATCAGCAGGAATCAAGATGTTGATCACAAGAAAAATAATGCAGGTTGGGAAAATATAGAGAAGTCTCAATGACTTCCATGAGAAGTTCATAGCAAGTAACTTCAGTAGAGGGAGAGGAGTGAAAAATTGACTCAAGTTTTGTTTAATTTTTTGGTAGGCAATTTTCAAATTTTTTTTCCAACGTCCCAAATGGCCTAATCCACGTGGTGAGAGGAAACAAAAAGGCCCTGATGTGTGAAAAAACGTTGTTCGTGCAATATCCATTTTTTTAAATCACTTTTAAAAATTGAGTAATTGCCACATTCTCTTATCTTTAGCGGCATCGAATTCCAAAAGTGAAATCCAAGTACCAGAGTGGAGTATTTGCCATAGTTTGTATGGAAACGAGGGATACGTAACAGTTTTTTTTTCATTGCTCTAGTATTCCTGCCATATGTCGTATATAATGAGGAATTATTTTTATCATTTGGTGTACATTCTGATATGACATCAGGACTATGTAGCATTTAAATACTGCCAGAATAATTTGTTAATAAATTAATTGGTAAACATTTAGTAGACCTAAGTCCAAAAATGCCTGTTTTGTGGGGGCATTGTATGGTAGATCTGCAAGTATTCTGATAGCTTTCTTTTGAAGAATGCTAATTGGCTTAATAACAGAATTTGTACTTGCTCCCCAAATTCCAGCACAATAAGCATTGGCGCAGATCCTGGGGGGACGGGGGGATACGCCCCCCCCCCAATATTTCAAAAGCCATGATTTGTCCCCCCCAAAAACTTAAGCTATGAATTTTCTCCGCCAAAGACGGAAAAGTGGAATCGGTTGATGTCCTGCAATCAGTTTCCTGATTCACGGAATTTTTAGGAAAAGGTTCATGAAGTTTCTGTGTAATTATTGTCAGGCCAATGCTCGATTGCCTCAATCACATTTTGCTTGAGACCAGCCGAGGTACTTTGAAGGAGCCGAGTTGTGGCAGTAGTTGGTTTTTGTTGGTGAAAGCAGGATTTGCTCCTGGAGAAGACCGAGCCCATTCAAGATTGTGTTCCTGATGGCGTCGATCTCCCCTTTATTTTTCCGATCAGCAAGCCTTATGCTGATGTGCACGTCCGAGAACGGAACTTTTCATATTCAGTGTATGTCAACAACTAGGCTAACCATACCGCACCAGCCTGACACGTTGTAACCACCGTCAACGCTTCTGTCAACCTTTGCTTGTCTATGGAAAATCATACCCTGAATACTGCACAATGCTTTGCCCATTTCGAAGTCTTCAGAATGACCAAAAAACAACGCCTTTTATTTTTTTTTATTTCCTTCTTTTACCGTGCAAGTGGGATGTGCGTTATGGGATAGGCCTATGAATCTTTTGCAGCCAACAGATTGTGCATATATTTTTTTATTCCATCGGCTGGACGCAGTTTCCGTGTTTTTAATTTTTGCTGCGTTTTTTGTTTGTGGACTTGTCGCCATCGCCGACTCGCGCGGAAAAGTACACAATAATTTGTGAATTGAAAGTCACACGCATTCACGCGGTGTGAAACTCCTATCATGCATGAACAAGAAAGATGTTTTGCTTTCGCCAAGGACAGGAGTCAGGGATGATTTTCCCGTCCAGAAAAGTGTCTTTTTTGAAAAGATGTTAGTGGAAAATCCACAATTTTTCACCAAAAATGGATCTGTTATTTAAAAAATTTCTTCAACTTCTTCCGTCCCCCAAAACCCCCTTCAACTCTCCCTGGGGTGGCCTTGCCCCCAGACCCCCCTTTCCCAGGGTCCCCCCAAATTTCCTCTCCCCTTACTAAACTTGGTGGGGGTTGGCGTAATCGCCTTCCCTTTTCCCCTTGTTTGGCCTGGGCCCCAAAAGACCCCCAAACAATTTCCCAAAATTGTTTTTATTGAAAGGTGCGCCAAGGATTCCGGGGCCGAAAATTGGGGGGAAAATTTTTCACACCCAACACGTATAGAATCAAAGTTAGTTTCGCTCGATCCATTGTTAAAAAGAATATATTTTGTTTTGTCAATATTTAAATATAACATATTAGAGTGACACCACAGATTTAGTCTATTGATAGTATTCTTTAACTTGCACATTACCTATCTCATTTTTGCTGGGGGCAGACATACAAATTGACAAATCATCAGCATATGCAACACTGTGTACAAAGTTTGGTAGAAAACGAAAAATATCATTTAAATAAATAACAAACAACAAAGGGCCAAGAATGCTGCCCTGTGGAACACCTCGAGATATTAGCTTTTCACATGAAAATACTTTGGAAACTTTGACGACCTGCTTCCTTTGTGAGAGATATGATTTTATTAATTGTAGTGGCAGACCCCTAACTCCATAAAAATTGTGCTTTTTAATAAGTATGTCGTGATCTACCATGTCAAATGCTTTTGAGAAATCTACCAGTAATACCAAAGTTGGGGTGCCAATATCTAAAGTTTTTCTGATATTGCCAATAATTGAATTAAGAGCGTCCATTGTGGACCTGCCGGGAAGGAAACCATATTGGTGACAGTGCAATAAATTATTCTTAGAAAAATGGGATATTAATCTTGAATAAATAATCCTTTCAAAAACTTTGGATAGTGATGGTAATACCCCGTTTCTACTGGGCCTTTAAGTCACTTTATGGCATTTTTTTGCCTGTTGAAGTGACTAAAACCGGCAGCTGAAACAGTTTTTGTATCACGAAGCTTTGAAGTGACTTGAGTCTGAAGTGACTTCATCGATCTCACTTATACTCTTGCTTATTGGCTGTTCTTTGAAGTGACTTCTCACAACTCACTTCATGCGATTAAGTCACTTCAAGCTGACATTGGGAAGTCTGAAGCAATCAGCTGATCACTTCAAATCCATGAAGTGACTTCAAGGAACAAGTGACTTCAAGGGCCAGTAGAAACGAGGTATAAAAGTGCAATTGGTCGAAAATGTTTACATTCCATTGGAAGTGAAACTTTAGGGACTGGAACAACAACCGCCCTTTTCAACTGAGTGGGAAAGTCGCCTGTCTGTAACATTTGGTTTTCCCACAGAGAAATTGGTCTAACTAATGCATCAACATTTTTCTTCAACATTTTCGATGGGAGTCTATCATAACCTGGAGAGGCCAAATTTAAACTGTTTATATGTTTTGCAATTTCAGCAGAAGAGCAGGGATATAAGAAAATGGTGCTTATACACCTTGTAAACATTCCATCAATAAAGGATGACCTTTTTTTATTCTCAGTGTTATGAGAGACAAAGTAGGTACTCTTGCAGAAGGTTAGCAATGTCATACTCATCAGTTATTAAATCTGAACCATGCTTGAGAAGGATATATGATCCCTGGGTTGAGAACGCTTATTTATAATTTCATCAAAAACCTGCCAGGTTTGCTTGGCTGAATGTGACATTGTGAGTCTTTTTAAAAAATAATCATTTTTTAGCACAGCCGATTTCTGAGATATATGGAAAGTGACCACTCTTATACCGTGTTTACATCTGAATTTTTAATGATCATTAAAAGGAAGCTCATTAATCGAAGATATCGATTATTGATCATTTATTTTGGCCCGTTTTACATTTGCATTTTCGCCAAACATCATTCAAAAAGGCTGCGGATTGTGCTTGCTGTTCCTCTTGAAAATTTCGTTGCCGGAAACAGCAACAGTGAAATATGAGCGTTCTTTTAGAACATAATTTTTAGCAGTGGCGTGCGGTGGGTGCCAGATGCAGGCAGGCACTTTGGGCAGGGTGGTGTCGTCGAAGACGCGTTGCGCGAAGCGCAACGCCGGGGGAGGGGTTCAGGGAGGGGGTGTCCCCCTCCCCGGAGGGAAGAAATTTTGAAAAAATGGAGCCTCAAATGGTGCTCAGATTGGTCATTTTTTGAAAAACTGAGCATTTTTCATCATCATCATCATCGTGGAGTCATATGGACTGATAGCCATTCGGCTGGTGGTCCGACCATTTACCTTGTTGCACACACCATGGGCTCGCAAGGAGAACTATGCCCATAATCGTAGCCCATTTCTGCTCTGCATTCAACTGAAACGACTCGGACCAGTTTTTACGGCGTATACACGCCAACCCCAGGTTCCCGGAGAGAGTCATGCTCTGCAGAGCAGTGATGTGTGACTTGTGAGATGTGGCTTCTCTGTTGTGTAACCTGCCAAGCCACTATCTTGGACTTGGAGCTAGGTGTTCTTTAACGTGCACAGGGTGATGCTGCACACGGGACCTCCTGCTTAACGTCTCATCCGAAGGAGACGAGGGACTTGGCCACGAAGCCCCCTTCCAGCAGCACAAACTGGGGTACAAGGGTGGTCTCCCATCCAAGCATCATCCAGGCCCAACGTTGCTTAACTTCGGTGTTCTGATGGGAACCGGTGCAAGCCACGAGGTATGCGCTGCTGGCCATTTTTACATCTGTATGCATCCAGTTGAATAGCAGCAAAGGTGTGGACGACATATTTCAGTGAGGTGGTTTGTAACTGAGGTGAAAGGAAAAAATTAGTCTGGCAATTTCAAACGCATGATAACTGAAATTAAAATAAAATTAAAACAAACAGAAAAAAAAATCTTTCACAACAAGCAAAGCCCAGATGGGCTGCAGAAAGTTCAATTGGTGAGCAGTGTTCCCATGCCCCCCCCCCGTTCGCACAGGCCTGGCGGCATCTCCATTTTTTGCCATGTTCAATGTTGCATTTCCATTTTGTTGAACATTTGCATTTGCGAAATACCCATCCATTCCAAATCAAGCTCCGAAAAATCGATATTTTTGGTGACAAACGCAAAGTGTCTTCATCAAAAACACAAGTTCATTGAAATTCATTGGCTTCACAAATTGTGGCACCGACTTCAAAGGCTTATTCAATTGGGACCACATTTCACAAATTTTTGCACACACACCAGAATCTAATGTTTCTGTTTCACACGCCGAATCCAACATTTCCCTTTTCTGTTTCCCATTCTCGCGAAATCATTTGGCCGCACTTGAAATTCAAAATTGCTGCAGACAGCATGCAGCAGAGGGCTGTGATCAGCGGGAGACAAGGAACAACAGGAATCTTCACGCTTGCTCTCCGCAGAGACGTAGCTGGAGGCAGATTTCAAAGTGCCTACTCTGCAAGAAGAACTGCTCCACTTGCAGTGGGTGATTTCACCTGACGGGATGGAGCGGCATCGACTCCATCGCATCCCCACAGATCCCCCAAAGCAGGCAGAACCATTCTTTGCCTCTTCTGAATTCATGCGCCAACGGAGCAGTGGATTCGCTTGCGTCTGGAGGACCAGCGAGAAAGAGGGTAGGTAGGGTAACCTATGTGGTTGTTGGGATCGGGAAAGAAGGCAGTTCCCAGTTGAGGCGTCGTTCAGCAGACACTGTCAGCAGGCAAATCAAAATGTGCCTTTCTCGGAGATGGCTCAGTCCACATTATTTCTGTATTTTGATGGCCCCGTTGCAAATGTTTGCAAAGAATGAAAAAATGCACGATACATGAAATTTTTCTTGGGCAGGCAGTGCCTGCCTTGCCTGCCCTGACCGCACGCCACTGATTTTTAGTTTGGGGGAGTAGCTCAGAGGTAGAGCATTGGACTGCAGACCGAGAGGACCCGGGTTCGATACGCAACCACTCCAAAAAAATTTCAGATTCCATGAAAAATGTTTTTCATTTTTGGTTGGTATTCGAAGCTATTCCGTCTTTTTTTTCTGGAATGTGTCCTTGAATGGCCAACAACATTTCAGCTGCATGGTTTGTCGAATTTGCGCCTCTGTACGTTCAAAAGTGCTCAAGCAACCGCAAAACCACGAAACGTTTTGAACGTCATTAAAAATAAATTATGTTCGGAACATAATAAAAATAAATTGTCTTCCTGATGACGTTCCCTTAATGATCATTAATTTTAGGCGTTTACATCTCGCAGAAATGACAAAAACTGAAAATTAAATTATGTTCCGGAACGTCATTAATCGAAAAAAGCGTTTACACTTGCGATTTTGATGATCATTAACTTTTTAATGATAATTAAAAAACAGATGTAAACAGGGTATTAGCCTATTTATAAGGTTAATATTGAATGGTTTTGGTACATCTTGGACTTTAAGTTATCACGCAAAACCACGAGATCAGCAAGTTCTGGAGTTATCCAGGGAGTGAGAGTAAGTCTATTAACCTTTTTGGAGTAAGGTTTCTTAATGAAATGCGCTGAGTTTAAGCTATCGAGCAGGATATTTTGAAAAGCAGAAAATGCATCTTGCAAATTTGTGTAGTTTACCAATATTTCCCAGTTAATATTATTTAACAGTGCTTCAAGAAATCTGTAATTTACACCCATAATATTTGTGATGTCAGAAGTTTGAATTGTCAAAGGATGGCTTAAGTTTATTGAAACAAAAATTGGACAATGATCCGAAATGGAACATCAAAAAGACAGACGACATTACATCGTCTGCTGCACAGGTCTGTCACAGTGGCTCAGTTGGTTCGCTGGTCTGACTCAAAATCCGAAGGTTGTGGGTTCGATTCCCGCCACAGTCGGAATTTGTGGGTTGGGTCATGCGCCATTCTGGCTGCAGTGACAGAAAGGGAGACTTAGTGGCAAGTCTTCTAGTCCTTCGGAAGGGACTTTAAGAAGGTGGTCCCGTGTGCAATTCACCATGTGCACGTAAAAGAACACTTAGTCCGTCCAAGAGTGGCGGCAAGTTACAGAAACACAATAAGGCCACAGACACATACAGGGGTACCGAACACCAGTGTGGGTATGGTGAATGATTGGTATGAATGGCGCCAGAGTAAGGCGCAAAGTATGAATGGGTTGATGTGGGCGAAAAGAAGCCCTGGGGAACACCCCGAAAACCTTACACAAGTTTAAAGTTTTAAAGTTTAAAGTTTTTTTGCATCTCGCATGGTCTGTCACAGTGGCTCAGTTGGTTCGCTGGTCTGACTCAAAATCCGAAGGTTGTGGGTTCGATTCCCGCCACAGTCGGAATTTGTGGGTTGGGTCATGCGCCATTCTGGCTGCAGTGACAGAAAGGGAGACTTAGTGGCAAGTCTTCTAGTCCTTCGGAAGGGACTTTAAGAAGGTGGTCCCGTGTGCAATTCACCATGTGCACGTAAAAGAACACTTAGTTCGTCCAAGAGTGGCGGCAAGTTACAGAAACACAATAAAGCCACAGACACATCAGGGGTACCGAACACCAGTGTGGGTATGGTGAATGAATGGTATGAATGGCGCCAGAGTAAGGCGCAAAGTATGAATGGGTTGATGTGGGCGAAAAGAAGCCCTGGGGAACACCCCGAAAACCTTACACAAGTTTAAAGTTTAAAGTTTTAGTGCAAGTGGCAAAAAAAGATGTTGAACGAACCTCGCCTCACTGGGGCACTCATCAGTCACCCTCACCCAGCTGGAGTTGCATGAGGCTTCCGGGTGAGACGCTCCAGCGTTTCGGCAGGCAGGACGGACTACTTACCTTTGTGCAGACACCCCCTGCACCTGGGACTTTGTTGATGAATGTGATACCATTCCCTCGTAACATCCCAGCAACAACATCACACTTCCTCTTTTTTAAATTTTTGCAAAGATATCCTTGTTATTTCAAAGCAAGATTATTGAAATCATAACTAACAGTCAGAAATTGGTTTCTGTTTTAAATTCCTATCTTTTCTCACCCGCGAAGCCTTTTGTCCTTTTCGACTGTTCTTGAGACATATAAATTTCTTTTTTTGATGAAAGAGGGAGGCAATGAAGTAATTGTGTCCAGTCAGTCAAATTCAAATAAATTGAACTGAAACTGAACAATAAAAATGTGTGCAAATGTTTTTGTGTAATGTGTAAATGTTTTGTGTAATGTGTAAATGTCACGTGTAAATGTTTTTGGCTTGAGAGCACTTGCTGTGTATTTGTTGGCTGTTCAGAAAACCTGCTCTTTTTTGTGTGAAAAAATGATGACTTTGAAGGTGAAAGCTGTAAATAATGAAATTTGAAGATTGGTTTCATGCTAATCTGATTGGCTAGTGTCTTTTTTCTGGAATTTCGGTACTTCTTAAATGAAATAACAGCTCAAGTGAGAGTTGAGTTGATGATCATGCCATTCCAAATGATACGTAGAAATCGTACTGCTAATTTACAAAGATGATCCGCTGAAAGCCTGAAAATCCTAAACTCCATTTCATTCGTGTGGTTGCACTGTACTTTTATTAACAATGACAAAAAACAACAACAGTATGGAGGAGAAAGCATTACAATATTTTATGACTTCTACAGAGTCTGAAATTGAAAATTCTATAATTTCTTCTTCTTGCTATAGTCGAGTGGTCGATAAACGATCTTCCTTGATTTCAAAACTGACCACTTGAATCTTGTCATGTAGTCGGTTAAACCAGCAAGGCCAGCAATAATGACCAAGCCCTTGACCAATATTCGTTTCTTGTAATCATGCTCCGGTTCAGCAGCCCATCTCAAAAACGTACAAACATCCTTGGCCAACTGACTAGTTGTTGCTGGTGTACCATCACCATACTCTATGATCTCGTTATACAATGCCTTAGCCATGCTAATTGCTCCACCAGGGAAGTAAGGATTAAAGTGTTGGCTGTTGGCCTTCTTCTAATTTGATGCCAGCTGGAGCATCACAGTATCCCGTTAGAATAGAATAGATATAATCTTCACCACCATGCCTTGCAAGAACGATCAGAGAAAGATCTGGAGGATAAGCACCGTTGTTTGCAACTCTAGCTGCTTGCTCGTTTGGATAGGGGGGCTGAAATTTATCAGACAATTTCCCTGGCCTTTTGTACATATTCCCCTCATCATCTGGACCATCTAACACCTGAATTTCTGCAGCCTCTGCCTTGGCTTCTTCTTCAGTGTGTGACACATCAACTAGTTCTCTGTATGCCACGTATTGTAAACTGTGGCATGCGGCACAAACTTGTTTGTAAACTTCATAACCACGTCTGACACTTGCATGGTCAAGGGATTTCATGATACCCTTATGACTCCATGGATAGGAAGGTGGATGAAGAGTCAGTTCAGATGCTTTAACCACCGACTGATTCAAAGTAATTCCCAATGCAACTGCACCACCTGCAGCAAGAGCACCTAGAGCCTTCAGCAGCACCTTTCCACCGCCACCAGAAAGGATCTTCAAAGTGGAAAATTGCAGCACCTGACAATGCTGGGGTCTAGCTAATGCTTTCCGGCAAGTGCCGATTCCAAGTTGGTTGGGCCAATAATTACTTGGACAGTTTCGTCCAAACACTGATGAGGTGCTTCCGACATATGGTCCCATTCCTCGTCTGATCTAACTAACCAACTTCCAACGCCAGCAGCACACAACCAGCACCAATCGCAAGGAAACATACGAGCAACAAAAACGACTCAAAGAACCAATCGTTTCACGATTGGTAGCTGCATGGCCAGTGCTGGACTTGCAACCTGTCCAAGTTCCACTGCCATGACAGTGGGCGGTGCTCATGGCAGTGGAACTTGGACAGGTTGTAAGTCCAGCACTGGCCATGCAGCTACCAAAGAGGAAGTGTGATGTTGTTGCTTTGATGTTACGAGGGAATGGTATCACATTCATCGAAATAGAATACTTTATAATACCAGATACATTGTGATTTCCTGTTACAGTGGTAAAAATTAAATCTAAAGCAGATGCAGACACCGCTGTGATACGGGTGGGGTGAGTTATGGTTTGGCAAAGTTGATGGGAAGCCAGACAGCCAAGTAAAGACCCAAGATCACTCGACCACTTCAACAAATTCACATTAAAATCGCCAGCTAAAATGATGGGACCACTATGATTTAATTTTGCGAGACAAGAAGATAATCTCTTTGTGAGCTCTCTGCAAGCCACACCTGGTGCTTTCTTTATAAACCACCAAGATGTTCAAGTCGAGTTTGACTTTCTGGGCAAAATCATAAAAACATGAATACCAACAGCTTCAATTTTATCATTCAGGAGAGTTTCACTCAAATCAAGGGGTGTATATGCTAGATAGTCGGCTATGTGAAACATTGTTTCTTTGAGGGAGGGGTTAGGCTAACAGATCTTTAACAGGTTTTCTTTGGAGGAATAACTCCTGACCTCCTGTTGTTACATTGTGATCTTTAGGCCTACATCAACTGCAGTTCAAGCTCAGTGTCATCACTTGCTTGCCACGTGGATCTTTGCAACTTTGTTATGTCAAAAAATGGCAAGACGACTCGATGTGGATGATGCAAACAAAAGGTGGGAGAAAAAACCCCGTCATCCAATGTGACAGGTGTGACTTTTGGTTTCACAAGAAATGCTCTTCGTTATCAGACGAAGAATTCTCCAATCTAAGTCTGTTGGACTCCCCAGATTGGATCTGCTCAATATGTAGGCCTACAACTGGATCAGTATCCAATGGATCTCCTTCGCAGGAATCACCAACTCCAATTACTGGCACTATTTCTGCTTCCCCGACTCCGGTTGGTTCTGAAGATAAGTTTGATGTTTTGAGCTCAAAGATTGATCATTTTCTCGAGGTCATCACAAATGTTGACGCTTCAATGAAGGGCCTTACAGCGCAGCGGGCCGAACTGAAACAGTCAGTTGAATTCATGAGTGCCAATTTTGACAGTCTGCAGTTGGAAACAAGGGGACTGGCAGCAAAAGTCGAAGAACATTCGAAAGCTCTCAGTGTGGTCCAAAATGCTCATGGTGAAGTGAACGATCAGATTCAGATGCTTAAAGACCTTGGTTCGCAAACTGACCAATATCTTCGCTTGAATAACCTAATTATCAAAGGACTCCCTCTGCTGGATTCCACTATTGTCCCTAAGCCAGTTCAACTGATAGTCACAAGGATTGCGAAAGCCATCAATGTACCGCTCGACTACACCAATCAAATTGATATTGCCCATTATCTTGGTTCGGTAAATCCTGATGGATCTAAGTCAATTATCGTCAAATTCTTGTCTCGAGAAGTGAAAAATGCATTCTTGACTGGTATAAGGAAGGTTAAACCTCTGCTGCACTCCATGGGATTTACGAACTGTCCAAATTCTCCAATTCGGGTATCAGAGCATTTGACGAAATCAAGGAATGAGCTGTATCAAGCATCTGTCAAGTTCAAGCAGGATCGGAAGTGGATGTACTGCTGGACCAAGAACTGTTTATTTTTTTTTCTAGTGTTTTTTTCTTTTATTGAATGAAATAGGCTAATAATTGTTTGCAACATGTGAGGACAAAAGTTCCAATCACTCAATGCATTTAGAAAGAAAGATGGAGACAAGAACAGATACCAAACAAGAGCAAACCCAAACTCACAGTTGTGTTATTATGCCTCCATGCAGCATTCCTCATTGGACGGTCAGCCAGGTTACAGAGCACAACAGCATTCAGTGTTCGAAGCATTCAGCGTTGTAACAAACGGTGCAAGCCACAAATGATGCACACAACAAATAAATGTGCTTAATCAAAATGTGAGTATAATCCCTAGAAAATAATATTGAGGAAGGGTTGCAAGGAAGCACCACAACCATAAGTTTGGGGAAGAAAAGAAGACAAGATTGTATTAGATATGGCTGGAAGAAAGAATGGAAAATGGTCAAAATGGAACCTGTCAATTCTTAGAGACTACCTATCAATGAAACAGAAATCATAAAGTTCAGCTGTAATTTAATTGACCTAGGTACCTACAGCTTTCCATTGGTCCAGTTCTGCTTTTCAACTTTGGTCCCAAAGGACCAGAGATGAAAAACAGAAGGATGTTTTTAGATGGCAGGTTTGATAAGGCCAAATTTCACGTCATTGGCATCAACTAATTGTGAAAAAGTTAACTAAATTTGTTCAAAACCTGCTCGCCTCATGTTGCTAAATTTTCGTAGTCACTGCAAATGAAAAATCTGTGAGGGTTTAGCTTCTGCTGAAGCTAGTGAACCCAATAAACACCATGGAGTAAGAAAGTGTGAGCTATGACAAGGCAAGCATTCAGGGATCTATTTGCAAGGCAAGTTCGCCGAACATGGCGAAGGTCATGCAGAAGCATGACCACGACATGGCCATGACCATATCATGGTCATGACCATGACATGACCGCGTCATGGTCACGAGCACGACATGACCATGTCGAAGGTCACGTAGGGCAATCCTGAAGGTCAGGGAGTCATTCAAATCTGAATAAGGATAAATAGTTTATGAACATAGGCATTAAAAATGAACATTAAAAATGAACATATGAACATTAAAAATGCTTTTTTTCCCTTTTTCTAGCACCTTTATACCTTCTCATTAAAAAATGTGTTTGTGTATTGGGTATATTAAATACATTAGACTCAGTACCTAGGAAAGGAGGGCCATAACTCTATCACTATCAAGGCTTCTAACGAATGCGGTCAAAGTTTTCTTCAAGACATCATAGGATGGGATTAACCTTATGGAAGCGGGAAGACCATTCCAGATCTTTGCTCCCCTGAAAAAAATACTCAATTTCCCCACATGGGTTCTAGCTTTTGGAAGGATGTCCAAGTTGTGATCATACCCCCGGGTTGGTCTTGAAGGATTATTTAAGGGAGTGCCCAGAATGAGACTGTCCCCGCACCGCAGCCGAAAATAAAAAAGACAGACCCTTATGATGATTAGGCCTATTTGATAAAGGGTTAATAATTTCAGTTTTGTGAAAAGTGGAGTCGAACTTTCATACCTACCAGCAAAGGACAGCAGCCGGACAATGGCTTTTTGCTTTTTAAAGATTTTTGAGAGACGACCTTTTGCAGCCATTGACCATATTTCAATACCATAAAGAAGTTTGCTGTACACCAGAGCATAGTAAATCTGCAATTTAGTGCAATTTCTTGGTATGCAGTATCTAACTCTTGCAATTATAAATATATATGAGTTTAAATACTTTTCTAGATTGTCCAAGTATGGTTCCCAAGTAAGTTTCGAGTCCAGGAGTAATCCTAAAAATTTCATGTGATTTGTACGTGATATCGTTGAGTTATCCAAGGTGATTGAAGTGGCTTGTAAAGGTAATGTCATTCGAGGAGAGTGAAAAATGCACAGAGTTGTTTTATTTGCATTTAGTACAAGCTGATTATCAGTGAGCCAAGCCTTAATTAATAACAAATCTTGTTTGATAAGCTGAATGGCAACAAGTGGATCTTCATGAGCTACAAAGATGTTAATGTCATCTGCACACAAAACAAGTCGAGAATTCAGCTTTAATGCAAATATGTCATTTACATATAAAATGACATCATGAAATGTCATTCATGATTGAAACAAAAACCTGCAAGGTTCTTGGGATTCACTTAGATTCACATTTGAACATGAGTGATCACTTTGTTTACTTATCGAAGAAGTTGATCACAGGCCTCTACATGTTGAGGGTGTCCAAGGCTCATCTGTCCTTGCCTAATATGTTGAAATTGTACCACGCGTACTTTGAGTCCCATCTTTTGTATTGTGCACATATTTGGATCTCCGCACCAGCCAAAACAACCAAGTCATTGAGCATTTTGCAGAAAAAAGCTATTCGTTTACTTAACAGCCTCCCCTACAATGCACCCACTAGAACTTCTTTTAAGTCCTTAGGTCTACTAAGCATTTATCAAATCATATACTTGCAAATCCTGATATTTGTCCACAAATTTCATTTCTCCTCAGGATTTGCTTGGGGTGATGCTCGACCTGTTACCTGGGGCCTAAAACCACCTAGAGTTTCAGGCCCTTCATTGAGATCCTTGGAAGATGATTTGCTTCCAATCCTACCTTTTCACTCTTGTTACGGGCGGACGACTTTGCAAAGTTTTGGTTTCCGACTGTGGAACAATCTCCCTCTAAACCTGCGCAAATGTTCATCCCTTGTCCTATTTAAAAAAAGATTGAAACATCTGATGATCAATGAGCAATGAAACATCTGATGATCAATGAGCAATTGTTATTTGATCACCAGTCCACAGTTCCTCCATTGGCTTAATTTTACAAAAACAGAAATATTTTACAGAAAAATATTTTACAGCTCCCCCCTCAACACAAAATTTTTGTGCTTCATATGGAAGCCATTTTTGGCTTCTCTAGGTATATTTTTTTTTCTTTCTTTCTCCTTGCAAGAGGAAATTGATGGATACCTAGGTAGAAAATGACTCACCCACATCATATGGCCTAATTTCTCTGCAAGATTTCCACCTAATTCATTTCTTCTTCTCTTTCTTTCTCATTTTGCTTGCTTCGCAACTTGCCCCATGCTGCATGCCTGCCTGCAATTCTATTTAGGGGCCTTTTTGGCTTTACAAAAATGAGTTGTGCAACTTTTGCTTCTACTTGGCATCTTATGCTTGCTTCTGTCCTCAACATTCATACCTCTTCTTTGGATGCTGCTTGTCATCACATGATCCTTTGCTATCTTCAATCTCGGTGCATTAAATCTGCTGCCATGATGATCGCACACCTGATCCTGTCCTGCTGCTGCATGGGGTAAGCTGCTTTCTCTTTGCTCTTAGGTAATTACTCATTGATAAACTTATCATTTTGTCTGTCTGTGAAATGTACCGCAAATGAGAAACGTGCTGACTTGATTTTTCATTTATGGCTTATAAAAATTCATGAAATTGTCATTAAAATTGAAATGTTTAAACTGAAATTCATAAAAAAATTAAAACAAAACAGAAAAAAAAATGTAAGTAAAGGGCAACACCACCACCTCGCTTGGAAAATCTGTTCCTAAATATTGATGTGTAACCTGAAATGTTTAGCATAGAAGAAAGAGAGTCGTTTGCCCAGGTTTCTGTGACAGCGACTACTTGGATTGGAGTGGAGAGAGCCGAAATCAAAAATTTTAGCTTGTCCAAGTTTTTGTGCAGGCTTCTGATTTTGCAATTATTAAGTAGTTTAAAGCAATTATTGATTGTAACATTTGGAAGTTTTACAAACGTATTGATAGTACATGTATGACATTGAATACTTTCACAATTATTGTCAGAGTCAGGAAACATGACAGAAAAGAGAGACGTAATTATTTTCTTAGCAAAATGTCATTAAACACTACTGCTTTTTCAGATCATCTACAGCTTTTTCAGATCACTTACACTACAGCTTTTTCAGATCATCAATTGAAGAGATGCAGAATGCTCGATCACCAGCACTTTTGCGCAAGAAGACTCGACAGTTTTTGGTCCAGCAGAATAGCCACTTATTCTCACGTTTGAACTTGAGAGCTGCAGTGTACACACCAATGCCCTCCTTTGACAGATGCTCGGAGACATATATCGGGGTATTTGGACAGTTAACAAAACCAATATCGTGCAATGTCAGCCTCTTCCTTACGAATTTCAGCAAGAAATGTAGACTTCACATCTCTTGAAAGAAATCGGACTAGGCCTATCAACGATTTAGAGCCATTGGGGTTCATGAGACCAATGATGTCATGTCAGGATCCCTGAAGGCCCGGGCCAAGACTGTTTGCGATGGAATCACACGCCTGCCCCAATCTGTCAGACGTGCATCTACCATAGTGGAGACAACTTCGAGAAGTGAATGACTGGGCCTTTCATGAACAAGCGAGTTCATTTCAATTTCTAGGATAGAAATTGGGTTCACTTTTATTTCTCATTTCCATAAATGACTTGACTGACAACATCACCACAGATGTGATGTTGGTCGCAGACACATTGTGCTTTCAGGATTTTTTTTTTTTTTTTTTGGATCACAGGCCTCCAAATGAGCAGGCAGGCAACCTGCACTTTTAGAAAATTTTGAAAAAATGACCCGCCTCAAAACAACTCAAGCACCGGTCAATGCAGTGTCATGAGAGAGAAAGGCAGGCTCGATGGCTATGAAATAGATAACTATGGCTCGAAATTCCTTGTGGCATTGTTTAGAGAATCTGACTTTGTAAAAAAAACTCCAGCCTGGGGATCCCATCCCCAACCCCTGGTCCTGTCAGAAGCTTGATGATCCTTGAAACTGCCCAAGGCTGCTTCTCCAGGCTGTGTGTTGAAATGCGGCCAAATATGTGGTGCCAAGATTTTCACAGACTCAAATAGATACCTACCTTGAATGCTGCATTGTTTGGAGAACGAGAATTTGTCAAAAACCTCCCAGCTAAATTCATTTCATTATTTTTGAATTCTTTTTCTTCAATATTAACCCCCCTTAGAACTTGTGTGATAGAGGATGGCTCAGTCTAATTTAGCCATCAAACTGTAAAACTCTAAATGTTTATAACAAAAAGGATAAACAACAATAATCACATTTCATTTCCACAAACATTTCACTTTTGAACATTTATATTCATCACCACAAATTCTTGAGACACAATAATATGAGTATCACTGACGGATCCTACCGGGTAAGGTTGGCCTTCCCAAAGTAGGTACTGTCAGTGATCTCTCCGTCACCTCAGCTAACACACTCTCAATCAGCGGTAACTAGGTATTTGCTTTGACACTCCTCCTTACTACACTTTCCTTGGCTATTCCTTCAACTCCAGAATAGCTGAAATTGGTCACACACAGTATAAGCACATCCCTCTAAACTGGAACTGAAATTTCCTTGATTAGGTTTGTGTTACACCCAAGGGAATTGACTAGGTAGGTGTCTTGATATCTGGCAGTTTATCGTGATGATCAAGATTAATCCAACTGAGGCTTATCCTCTATCAGCCTCGTAAACAAAAGGACTCATATCATTATTATCTCCCAATGTGGGATATTTCATTCCGTGAACTGAAGAATAACCCTCCCCCACCTAAGGATGAGAAGAAAGAAAGAAAAAATTAGCACATCGTAAATAATCCTTCATACCGTCACAATGTAGTTCATAAAAATTGTCCGCCAGAGTCCGTCCCTGAAATACCCTTCCAATGAGATATCTTCTACCCCTGGAATCCCACTGGGATTGCTTCCCCCATTTGGCCAGTGGCCACAACTTTGCATCAGTTTGCAATTTTTGATGTCCAGGGCTGTGCGAATCGGGCTTCGAATTGAATCCCTGTAATCGAATCCAAAGTACGCGAATCTCTAATCGAATCCGAATCAGTTGTAAATTTTCGAATCGAATCCTTTCGGATTCGAATCCATTTCTTCGAATCTGTGAATCTTGATTGAGGTTTTGCAACATTTCTCGAATCGAATTGGCCAAGATTCGACATTCTTGAATTGAACCCTCGAATCGAATCGCGCATCACTGGGCGTGCACAATTATTGCATGAACTTTTAAATTCGCTAACGATAAATGTTGCAACATAGGTACCTAGATTGAAGAACTTTGACTTAAGGTTTTCATCACAGGAGGAATAGAGACTAACCGTCATTTTTATACAATATCCTCGAGTCTTCGTACCTACTTTATTGTTTGCTAGAGCACTTTCCTCATCCGTGTGATGACTTGATCAGAAGAATGGTTGGGACTAGATATCAATGTTGCAACTTGGATGTGGAACGGCTTGTTCATGTTGTGTTTTGAAAAGCAATATTTTTTTTTAATTTTTCAATTGAAAAGCAATATGTATCACCGTGGGGGTCATCACCATGGTCTAGAGAGTAGGTAGAAACTTGTGAGGTCATGAGGTAAAACTTGAACACATCACCCACCGTCTGCACAGCACCAGCGACTTAAGTGTAAGTCCACATCCACACGATGTCGACAGAAATTAGTCAATTTTTCAGTCAATTGCGACCTGTCACATCTTGTTAGGTATCTAGAAATATGAAAATGACTCGACAGTGCATGGACACCTGGTGCACCGCATTATTTGCATCAAACCATCGGCGTTGCTTTTTATTTTAGATAGGCCCTACTCTAGACATTGTGTCCAATGATTGTGACAGTGTGGAGCCAGTGGTGGCTCCAGTTTTAAAACAAAATAAAATTTGGGGTTTTAGCACGAAATAGCACACTTCTGAGCAGATGTTACCACTTGGGTGTAGATAGAGGCCAAAGGAGAGCCCACAGCTAGTATTTCTATGGTTCTCCTATCTATTAAACATTGTCACTTTTACTTATCTTCAATTAAAAGGTACCAAAGTTACATTTTGCTTTCTCTAAAATAGGTCTTGATCAGTGGCTACAAGTCTGTCACTCTTCGATAGGAAAATTTGTTTTAAGTTTCATATTGGACCAGTAAAATCACATCTGTGTCGCCATGAAGGATGAGCTTCCTCCCGTGGCAAACAATAGCCTTATAGTTGTCTCCAACAGGTTGCCATTCGTCCTTAAGAGGAATGAGGATGGTCATCTGCATAGAGTTTCCAGGTAAGAATCCTTGCAGCAGGCAGGCACTTGCTGATTTTGGTGCTGTGTTCATTTTTGTACAATGCTTCACATTCCATGACCACCACTTGAAAATTAAAATGACCACCATTTGAAAATTGAACACCACATTGACACAGTGGCTCTAGATAAGAAAAAAAAAACAAATAAAAATTAGATGTACCTACCTGTCTATTTTAGCAACCTTAGCCAGCTTTAAACCGCTTGAATTCTCCAATTTCTTTACCTGCCTAAATTGAGCGGAAATGTTTTGAAAAAGGAATTGATGCAAAGCATCCTGATAGGCTGTCGGGAGCCCAAGCTTGTTTCATGCATCGTTGCTGATTGTGATAGGTATGTCATATTATTAGCCTGTAATGAGATGGACTGCCCACTTATTCAAAGGCGGATGCAATGTGTCCATATAAAATGGAGCAGTCAAGCTGATGTGGTCAAAAGGTGCTGACACCTATTTGGTCTGGTTGACAACCAGCGGGTTGAGCATAGGGGGTTTGGGGGGGTTACCCCCCCTGGCCTTCGGCCGAGGTTACCCCCCCCAAGCCTTTTTCTGACGGTACCCTTGGCCGGAGGCCAAGGGTACCCTCGGAAAAAGGTGGGAAAAGAGTCCTGGTGTGTGCAGGGCACAAACCAGGACTTCAATAGGAAGATTGTTTCTTTTGTACCTACTTTCTGTTTTGATTCCCCTACCACCCCCCAAGAATGTTGCTGTTGATGTCCTTCCTGGTGTGTGATCTGCTCACACCAGGAAGGACTTCAATAGCAACATTCTGTTTCTTTTGTACCTACTTCCTGTTTTGATTCCCCTGCTGGAAAAAGGCCGGGGGGGGGGGGGGGGGTAACCTCGGCCTTTGGCTTGGGTTACCCCCGCTAGCCTTTTTCCAAGGGTACCTTTGGCCGAAATCCTGGTGTGTGTCCTGCACACACCAGGAAGGACTTCAATAGCAAAATTCTGTTTCTTTTGTACTTCCTGTTTTGATTCCCATGCCGGAAAAAAGCTAGGGGGGGTAACCTCGACCTTCGGCCGAGATTACCCCCTCTAGCCTTTTTCCGAGGGGACCCTTGGCTGAAGTCCTGGTGGTGTGTCTTGCACACGCCAGGACTTCAATAGCAACATTCTGTTTCTTTTGTACTTTCTGTTTTGATTTGCAGATACCTAATGGTAAAATGAAAAAAAAAACTCATCCACAGAAAGTCGTGTCTGACAGTTCTTTCCTTGCTCCATCTATTGCGACTGCAGACCCTCCAGGATAAGAAAAATAGGACATGAAATGTCGTAAAATGGCTTCTGAGGACCCCTAATTTTTCAAAAAAGCTTCAGCTTTCGGGGGACGCTGTCCCCCAAACCCCCTGCATTTTCGGTGCCACCC